>PYHX02000413.1:72182888-72210041 GCA_004302925.2 Cochliomyia hominivorax | reverse complement strand
TCTGACTGAGTAGAATTTTTATGCAGCAAAGCGCACGAGTGAACCAAGTAGTTTATATAGTGGAAAAAAACAAACCAAAGTAAAAACCCTGGAAAATGTTAAACATATTACATAATTTATATTAATGTTAATATTGTTCGAGATACTTTATTCTAAATTTGTTTGTTTCCAGCTTCTCTAGTTCCTTGTGTTTGTAGTAAAAATTAACCTAGAAACTTTTGCTTTCTAGTTGCGAAAAAATTATAGAAATAATGAAGCACAACATTTAATGTTTAACCAGAAGTTAATACAATGCAAAAGGCAAAATGATATATATTACTCTTGGCATTTTTCAACAATTTTTCTAATGTTTGCGGAAGACAAAAATTACAAAAATAAAAATGAAAAGTTCAAAGGAAAAACAACTATAATTACATTTTGTTTGCACACCTTGTGTGGGCTGTATGGCATGGGAACGCATCATATATCTTTGGAGGAAAATAATTTTCCATAAAGTTTTGCAGCAGCAAAAGTCTTTTTTCTAATATGCTGATATCCACACAAGTAATTTATTGCAGCGGGAGAGAATGTCAGTGATACTAGAAATTAAGGCCATAAGAAATTTGGCTAAATAACAGGCAGCTAAAATCAATAATTATTGGTTCAGTCAATACGCACTAACTCAAAGAACTTGTAAATGATGGTTTGCGAGGTTCAAATTGGGAGATTTTGGCACAAAGACCAAGAAACATCTGACTCTTTGATAAAGTTTATTAGTGAGACTTTGAAAGCATTAATCGGCGAAATATGTGTCAAAAACAAGAACTAGTGATTTTATTTGGAGTCACACAACAAATTGTTTTCCATGTATTAAAAATAAATTCGAGATCTAGGAAATTGGAAAAAAAAATATTCACTTTTGCCACGTATGCTACTGGCGATGGAAAAATATATACATTACAGAACCCTGAAGCCCAACTAAGTCAATATATCCATGGCATGAAAGTAATGCGCTATCTCGGTGGGATCAGAATAGTATTTTGTGATATAAACTTCTGAAATCAGGTATCTATTCTAAAGACAGTTTGTTTAACTATGAAAAGCTGTTAATCCAAGAGATTTATGGTATCTTAATCCGATAGATTCAATGTTATGTTGGTGCAAGATCGCTGATCGGTAATATTATTCTGGCGTTGATTTTCAAGAGCTCAATAGAGATACCGTTAATGACACTGATTGAATTGTTATCCACGGTGGGATTTGTGACTCCCACATTGCATTTATATTCCTAGAGCATTCAGTTATAGTTATCAGTGTTAACATCCATCTATTGGATTTCAATTGTTACAAGTCGAATTGATTTCTTAAGAGACGATTCGTTAGTTTCCTCAACGATCTGTACAAATCAATGGTTTGATGATTGACAAATTCTACTACGATTTCTTGTCATGTGCATCATCCAATTTTTTCATCATCGGGTTCATTGGAAATTTCTTCCATAAATATCCATTAAACTTGTGATGAACAATAATTAGGATCAATTTATATTAAAATTTCAAAATTATTATTTCCAGTGAGGCCTTTTCAAAGGCCACACAATTTCCCCCCTCTGTTATGTTTGTGTCTGTTGTGTATACATGTAGCTTGACATCAAGTGTAAACAGTGTAATTGAAAATATTATAATTCATATAAAGAGAAATATGATGACACGATGCTTTTTTATTAGATGGTGAAAATATTTAAATTTAAACATTTCATTTCCAAGGAAACGGAATAGAAAAGAGAAATAAAATAATTAACGATGTGATATATGGAGCGTAAAGGAAGACACGCTTATAAATAGCATAGTTAGAATTTATATGTATTCGATATTTTAGTCATGTATGAAGATTAATTTTTATACCCTACACCATCATTATAAAGAGGTGTAAATCTTTCCAAAGGTACCCGTAGATAACTTAATAACCGCAGGGTATGTCGGATTCCTATAGACTAAAACTACCTCCTTAACTATTCATTGGGTCTGTGGAACTGTCCACAGAGATATTGCATCGAAGGTCCGGAAAGCCCTCTCTAGGCTTCATTCGTTATATTCCTTTCTTATCTTCTATTCTGCAAACAATTTGTCACTTATGGTTTCTATAAGTAAACATATTGAAATCCAATGTTCTTTGCTATCAAGCTTTGCCCGAACTATGTTTTCTACACTTAGTTGTCATCCAATTTCTTGTTCGGCTTTTTGTCTATCCTGTCTAAAGCGTTGACAGTAGAATACTACATGTCCAGGATCTTCGTTTCTGTTTGGGCAGATAGGACAAAGTGGGGAATTGTCCAGACGAAATCTGTGCAAGTAGCTACTGTATCCACCTTGGATCGAAGGAATTGTGGGAGGTTATAGCTAACTCTTCCATATTTTCTATTTATCCAAACGTCTATTTTTGGAATTAATCCAACGGTACATCTTCCATCGATCGATGAATGATTCATCTTTCTCCGCTTTGCTCTATTGGCCAGTTTATCGAGTATCATTCCAGCTATAACCTAGGATGCCTCTTCTGAGTTAATTCGGTTGTAACAACCACCTATGTTTGACATCATACGCTCTAGTGCGGCTCTCATATTAGATGCTTTTTAGACACATATTTAATGTGGGCCTTGAAATTTGGCATCGATGGTGGTTGCAAGATTCTTTCGAGCTCAACATGTATTTTCCAACTGTCAATCTTAATAACTCAATGATGTCATTGTACACTATGTTCCACAAAAGTGGATCTACTACAAATCATTCGGGCCTTCATCAGTATGGTAACATAGTTTTTCCTTTTCTTTCTCTGTTCTCTATCGCCACTCGTGCTATGCCATCAACCATACTTATTGCGTCGATAGTAGACCTTGCTTTACGGAATACAAATTGTTTATTGGAGAGACCTTCTTTCGCTTCGACGGATGGTAGCAGCCGATTATATATATTCTTGTTTAAAAAATTTTTCCTATGGTGTCAAGTAAACATATTAGTCTTTAGGCTGTGGGATCGCTTTGAGTTTTGTTTGGTCTAATTTACATTCTTATACAAACACACCGAACGACTCAGAAATAATTTCGACACGGTCACCTTCACAGAAGAGTATAAATTTAAATTTGTATATTGGTGTAGGATATTCATTGTAAGAAGTTAGAAGTTTTATTAGTCTTACTTACTATTATATTTAAGGGTATATCAACTTTGTCATTCCGTGTAAAACGCCAAGAAGGAATCATTTAGAATCCGATGATTTTACAATGTCCATCTGTTGAAAACATTTTCAAACCTAAAATAATTTTTCGAGTGCAATGAACTTCCACACAATTTGATATAATAAACACAAAATAAATCAGATTGTGCTGGGACCACTATTTGACCCATCTCCCATATAAGTCCTCTTCCAGGAAAGTGGTTTCAAGCTCATAAACTCCTTAATTTTATTAAAATTCATCAAAGGTATTTTCCTGTTTCGAATATATGATTAGAATTTGAATATCGGTCAAAATTTTTGCGTTCTTGCCATGGAAATTCGGCACAGTAATTCCGCTTACTGTTTTGAGTATACGTAACTAATTTGATAAATATAGGTTGAATAGCGGTTTGTAATTTGCTATTGCTCGTTAAAAGTCCCTTTCTGGAAAAAGATTTTAAACTTCTAATGGAACCGATTTTATTGAAATTTGTGATGAGGTTGATATGATGTGATGGTATATTAACTTCGTATTTCAGTGTGTAACACCATGAAGGAATCATCTCAGACCCCATAAATTTTATATAATCTTGTATCAAATCAAAACCTGAGTCGATTTAGCTATATCTGTATAGCTGTCTGTTGGAAACCTTCTCACGCCCAGAATAATTTTCCGAATTCAATAAAATTCGGCTACATTATTTGCTATTATCCTAAACAGTTTCCTATTTAAAACCAGCTTTATCGGGTCATCAGAAAAAAGTAATAGACCGACATCTGAGACAATCTCAAAATTTCGAAAAAGAACTTGTTTAACTTTTTTAATAAAACATATAAAGTCCCTTCCGGAAAAACAGTTTTGAACTTATATAACTTGTAGATAATGATCAATTCCATTAAATTTAGCACGATTATTTAATATAAAATATAGATTTGGACAATCTCCGTAAAGAGTTATATCTTTAAGTTTTAAATTTTCTTTGAAACACTGAGCTATGCAATGTGTTTATGATAAACAATAAAAATAACCCTTAACTTATGCTTTAAAATAATTTTTATAAAATTTCACTAATGCAATAGAATGAAATGATGTTTATACACTAACAGTTTTTATGTAATGTTTTGCACTTAACACTGTTAGACTAACAGAACTAAATAAAAAAAATGTTAATAACTTTAACATAAATGTGGATGCTAAATTAACATCACTCAACACCAATGACCAATAAATAAACTGTTAGTTAACTTAACCATGTTAAGCTACAGGTCTCAAGAAGAGGAATAGGAAGCAAGCAACAGCAAAAAACATACAAACAACAAGAAGAACAAGAATGAGGTATATAAACTTATGTTTGTATGAGTTACAATTCAGTTTAAATATTTTTATGCTGCATAACGGTCATAAACAACAACGTTTCGGTTAAAATAAATTTTTATCGTAAACAAAAGAAGAAAAAATATAAAACAAAGTACAAATATTGATTGTCAATGTATTAGTATATAAAATAAAATTAAACGCGTGTGTGTGCGTGCGTTCGGGAAATTATTGTTTTCTGTATTATTGTTGCATTAACAAAAACAATTTCGTTATTCCCTACTAACCTACTCAACATAGATGACGTTACGTTATTGTTGTGTTACGTGATGTGATTAACTTTGGTTATTTGTAATGCGTGTATATGTGTGAGTGTATGTAGGTGTGCGCGCGTTTAATAGCAGACACAGATATGCATATGTGTGTGATTGTATACTAACGGTATGTTCGGTTATTAAATCCGGTGGTTTTTATTTGTTTGTTTGTTTGTTTGTTTTCTTTTGTTTTTTGTTGATATTTTCTATACTATGTGCGTGTGAAAATGTGTGCGTGTGTGTGTTTATACAATTGTTGCTCTTTCATGTTTTTTTTCACAGTTATTTCGTTTTTTTTGAGGGCCATAAAGGGTAAACTTGTATTTGATGGTGATGTTGCCATTGTAGTAGCAGTTGTTGTTTTATAACTGTTCATTATTCAATGTGTATATTTGTTTTTGTCCTTTTTTTGTTTGTTTTATACAGTTCTTTACTTTACTTTGCGTGTATGTGTGTGTGTGTGTGTGCGTTTTTTCAATGTTTATGTTTCAATCTAAAATGTTGAATTGAAATAAATTCAGGCGAATTTATATTCGCATACAAAATATTGTTTTATAAGAAAAATCTAATGAAATATTTATAAATTTTGGTTTTTTGGCAAATTTTTTTCTATGCAACAGATGAATATGTGAATTGAATATAAAAACGAAAATGAAACGAAATGAAAAATTAAATTAAATATTATCAAAATGCTTAAAGAGAAAAATTTATTAATAAAAAAGAGATGAACAAATTGGAATGTTATATTCGGTTATGCCGAATTTGGAATTTCCTCTACTACAGAAACCACTAAATACGTTATGTTTCATACATACACACTTACAGATGTATACATTATATACACGTTTTTCTTAAATATAACACAGGAACATATATATAATAATTTTTTTGTACTGGGCCGATTTTTATAATTTTATAATGAAGTGCATGTAGCTTAATATTATGGGAAAATGTTATTCTAATTTGCAATTTTACGAAAGATTTTTTCGCTTGAACTAAGAGGTTGTCTCAGATATCGGTTTTTATGTTTTAATATACTTAACCGATTTTAGGACTTTAACCAATGTGGATTGTGAATATGAGTGTGACAACAAAAAACAGATAGACGGGCAGATAGGCAGACGAACATAACAATTATGGGGTCTGATATGATTCCCTTTTAGCTTTAAACACGATATGACAAAGTTAATATACCAGTTTCATCACTTATGGTGGTGGAGGGTATAAAAACAAACTTAATAAATTAAAATAAATTGTTAAGCAAAAATATATAATAAAATTAAAAAATGGGGAATAAATTTTATATTAACCCTCAGGCTGTTTAAATAAATAACTTTATTATGCAGTGAATAAATTTTTAAAACAAATAAATTAAAAAAAATCAAAGAAAATTAAATATAAATCATACACGAGCATAAATGAATAATACAAAAAAATTATTGCCAAAAAATAAATTTTTTATTTAAGATTTATAAAGTGAAACTTAAAAATGGAAAATGAAATGTAAAGAGAAAATATTTTTATATATAATTTTGTTAAAAAGAATTGAAAGCATCAGTTCTTAATGAAATTAATAAAGAAACAAATATTGGATTCAAATCTCAGCTACAATGATTATAAATTATAACTGAGCAATATTAATCAAAAGTGAAAGAATAATTTCATGAATTTTAATTTAAAAAATTATTAAAAAAATTATATTTTCAAAAAAAAAATAAATAAAAAAAATAAAAAATGCTTTAAAACAACAATTAACGTTTAAGTTTAAAATACAATAATAATAATATTAATAATAATAATAATAATAATAATAATAATAATAATAATAATAATAATAATAATAATAACCAAAAATTATAGTATTTGAAGTGTTTTTTTTCAGTGGAACTAAGAATTATATATTTGTAAAAATATTTCTTGGATTATGGAGAAATTTACTTAATAAAGCTGAAAAATTATTATCAGTAATATTCGGCCAGAACCAAAAGAATTTGAATTTTAATTTTAATCAAAATGATTACATACCCTACAGCACTGTAGGTGTATTATGTGTTTGTGTAAATAATCATTGCGTATAGAAAGCACTAGTACGTTTCACTAATTTGTTATGTTTTGTACATACACCCTCACACATACACTAACATATGTATACAATATCAACAGTTATTTTTTAAATGTAACACAGTTATATTTATGAGTATAACTTTTTTATTACTAAACTGATTTGTGGACTGGTAACGATGTACATTTACATTAATATTATGGCAAAATTTTGTTGTAATTTGTCGATTTATAATTGACAATTTTACGGAAGATTTTTTCGCTTGAACTTAGAGGTTGCCTCAGATATCGGTATATATTTTTAATATACTGAACCAATTTTACTGGTTTTAAATAGAAAACTTTTTAGGACTATAACACATACTCGGAAATTTCATTTTGGGCTTTGTCAATTAATGTGGAACTGAGCGTGCCAACAACAGACAATTAGAGGGACGTACAGAGAGAAAGATAAACAGACAGACGGACATAGTTAAATCGGCACAAATTTTGATTTAATGCATGAATATATATGCATTATGGGGTATAACATGATTACTTCTTAGCGTTGCACACGGATGATAAAGTTAATATACTCTCTTCACCACTTGTGGAATTACAATTGAACAAAAGAAATTTTAAGTGAAGTACAAACAAAATAAGACCAACGCGGGAAATATACACATTGGTTAACTGTTCACTGGAATTTTGAAATGTTTTACAGATGATCACGTCAGTACCAGACAAAAAGTGGATCAATTTCAAAGATTAGCAACTTGTAGCCCTTAACGAGAAAACAAAGTCAGACAGGCGGACATAGCTAAATCGATTCAGATTGTCATTCCGTAAGTTCTTCATACGGAGTGACAAACTAATATACTTTCTTCACCACTTATGTGATGGAGGCTATAAAAATCCATTACTTTAAATCACTTCTTTGGAAACTCTACATAATAATTAAATAAAAACCGGTTAACAGTTTTTTACAAAAAATCATATTCGGTTTTTCCAAAAATGTAATTTTATAAATACACAATTATAAATTCTTATCAAAAAGATAACCTTACGTATGTTAAATATTTTAAATATTGCTCATACGTCACGGTAACAAAATGTTTCTAAAAAAACTATTAAAAATTTTAAATAATAAAAATTGTTTTAAACAACAACTGAAGAGAAAATTTATTGGAAATCTTTAATATAGATTTTCTTTTATAAAAATCTTTATATAATTTTCATATTATGATAAACTTTTTATTTAAAAATGGTGGAAAATTTCCATGAAAATGATGACATAATGGCATTTCTTTAAAGAACATGTTACAATTATGTTATAAAAGTTATAAATAATAATTTCACTGGTGTTTTAAACCCAAAGAAGAGAAAGTACTTAAACATTAAATTGACATTGTGTTGCTCCAAAAGCAGTCATAATGTCCATAAACATTAACATTTTCTTGATGGACATTATGACACTTTAAAAAGTGACATTAAGAATTTATGAAAATAATAATAATAATAATAATAATAATAATAATAATAATAATAATGATTTCCGAATAAGAATATTTTTCTAATTATATTTTAGCTCGTAAATAATAATTTGACTGGTATTTTAAACCCAAAGAAGAGAAAGTACTTGAAAATTTAATGGACATTATGTTAGCAGTCATAATGTCTATAAACATTAACATTTTCTTGATGGAAATTATGACACTTTAAAAAGTGTTATGCAAAGAAAAGCAATACTCTTCCCGAATAAGAATATTTTCCTAATTATATTTTAGCTCGTAATAGTTCAGAGCTTAAAGCTTATAATTGTTTTTAGTAACGCAAATATTTGCACAGATATTTAAGTCATTTTTATTTAATTAAGCAAACAAAAGATTAAATTTTTGGACTGAATGTCCCATAATTCTGATATATAATACACTGGCTGAATGTGTTCCATAAATTATGACTTTCGTGTTTGTTGATCTGGATAACCATTATCATAGGTTCTACAGAAGGTGATCTTCTTAAGATTTGGTGATCTTTGTCCCTCCTTAGTTGTTGGTAGTTGATATGCATCCTCATGATGTGTGGTAGATAATTGGGCTGGAACTTTTTGCTAATCAGCCTTAATAAAGAGCTGCTCGGTTTGGCAGTCTTTCCAATCAAAGTTTTACCGAATTTAAAGAAAACAGCTTTCGTGACAAAGAAAGCCTTACCCTTCGTCATAGCAAGACTATTCATAGAGTCCTGATTTATGACCAATACTATAAGAGCACACTCAGGATCCTCCTCCTGGTGGATCACCTTCCATTTCTTAACATTCAGTTTTTTGTTTTGTTTGCTTAAATATCTAAGTACGCGATTCGATGTGGACGCGCTGCCCCATATTTTAAAGTAAACGGATGTCACAAGTAATTTTATGACATCATTTTTCTTTACTCGATTGTTTTCAGATATTTTGCCAAATGTGACATCGGTGTCAATTACTGCATATAAGAGATCGTCTCGATATTGTTTACTGGCTACTTTTGCATAATACTGCAACTCTTTGTCTTTACACGTCTCTAGTCCTTTTCTGCGTCGAAATAGTTCTCTTAGTAGAGGCATTTTTTCGCGTGAGATTCTGACTGGAGCCTCCTTTAAATGGATAAGGGTTTGGGTTGGGTTATTAATCCCTGTACCGTAACTTTGTGGTCTTTTTTCATGGAAACGTCCCCGTATCACTAAGATCATCTGCCAACTATGACTAGAAACCTAGAGTTTGATCTCACTCCTCCAATAGCTAATGGCATGAATTTGTGGTCCTGACCTTATTCTTTCTGCGAGTTTTAGTGCAAATAATAAATTATCCAAATTTCTAGTGTCCCTCTCTAAAGTAAATCCAATTCCAATAAGGATGTTATCCACTAATTGAAACCAATGGTAATCAAAAGTAGAAAAGGTTTAGAATGTAAGAAAAGTTTTCCAAAACGTTATCAAAATAAATAATTATGTTTTTGTGTCTGGACGAATAGTTTTTGACCGCCACCAGACCACTTTGAAAGATTATGACCACGTGTCCGGTCATATATACCTAATAATAACATCGTTCGTTTGTATACCTAATAATAACATCCACCAACACCACAAGTGTTGAAGAGGGTATATTAATGTTGTACGTTAACTATATATCATCAATTGTCTTAAATCAAAATCTAAGTTGAGTTAGCTAAATCCGTCTGTCTATTGTTTGTACGCTCACATCCAAAATAATGGAATTTGACTTGATTATTTGTTATAGTCCTCAAAAGTTTCTATTTAAAACCAGCAAAATTAGTTCAGTATAATAAACAACTAAGAATGTATTGTCGGTCGAGCTTGACTACCATCGTCGGTTAAAAATGGTGATTACGGAAAATTTATGAACGACCCTCGTTTAATTTGATTTTCTGATTTATTCTTAAGCGTGTTGTTCCTTATTATGACACTTAGATTTATGTTAAAATGTTATGCTTTATAAAATTAATTTTTCTGGGGGGTTGTTTTTTGGGTTCTACAAGGAATTATTAAACGACCCTCGTATAATTTTGCACATCGATTTTCGCTTATATTTATCTTAATTTTACCTGTCATTATTATAATTCCAACGTATTTGTGAGATTTTTGCCCTTAAAGTTATATTTGGAAAGGGGTTTGTATGGGACCCATGAGAAATAATGAACCGATTCTCGCATATTTTGGCATATCGTTTTAAAATAATGTAAGACTTACTTGTGCCAAATTTCGTTTCATTCGCTTTGTATTTATTCTATTCCGAAAAGAATGTTTGTATGGAAGGTACCTGAAATGTTGTATCGAATGTACGTAACAAAACGTATTTACTTCATACGCATTTGTGGTGGAGGGTATTCAAGAATACAGCATTTTTACTTGTTTTTTTAAACAGATTTTTCTGTTAAAATTAAAAAAAAATAATAACATTTGAAATTTATAATTTTATATTAAAATAACAAAAAAACACATTATTGAGCTAAAATAATTAAATATAAAAGATCTGTTCTACAAAAAAAATTAATAAAAAATCATATGTAAATTATTTCCGAAAAGAAAAGAAATAAAAACAATTTAATTTTAAATGATTGAAATTGAAAAAATAAAAAATAATTGTTAAATATGAAAATGAAATATTTATGTTTATGACACAAAAAAATGTTGCTATTATATTTTATGATTATAATATAATAAAAACTTTAATTAATATTTGAAAAGATAAAAACAAATTCATATTGTGATAATCTGAAATAGATAAATATATAAATAATGGATTTAATTTACAATATTTTAATGTCCTCCAACATCAAACGCAGGCGGAAGGATATTTAGTTTTTCATATGATATATGTAACACTCGAGAGATTGTTCCTCACTCCTCTTAGAGTGGAAAATTAAATAGAAATAAATCGGACAGACTTTCCATTCCTGGAGATTCTCTGATTGGCACAAAGCTTTAAATGAGATCGATCTTAGAGTTTTCTAATGGTGCAATCTGTATATAAATCGCAACAATATACACTGATTCATATTCCTATAAACGCACATAATTTCTATTTGAAGAATTTAACAAAACAAATATTATTAATATTTTTCTTAAATCAATTAAGAATTTATTTAAAATATTATTAACTAAAAATTTTATTTATATTTCATTATATTTATATTTGAATAAACTTTACGTGTCATGTATCCTTACAAGTTTTCCATTGGATTATAGTCCGGACGGCAAGCCAGCGAGTCTAACAGATGTATGCTGAATTTGTTAAATCAAAATTAAGACTGTTTTGAAAAGTGTGGTGCAGCGTTATCTTGCTGGAATATACAATCTTTATCCATTTTCTTCCATTATCTGCCAGCAATTCGTTTTAAATTGTGCTTTTTATTTTTGTTGGAACAAAACAAAATTTTAGATTTTCCAACTGCAGAAAATGTTGCCCTACAACCGCCGAAATTTCGTTATGGCAGCCGAACATCATTTGATTTTAAATCTTGCCAATAATTAAATGCGTTTATGGGAATATGTATCAGTGTACATACATAGTTATATATGTATTATTATAGCTTAACATGTACATGTGTCTAATGCCGTTTTTTTAACAGTTCATATGTATTACTGTGTAATGGCATATGACACCAGAATAGTCACCATGTAATGTTATTGTTTCTTACTGTTGTGCTAAAGTGGAATTAAGGATTCGTTATTGTCAACTGAAATATTATTACTTGTTTTTATTTAATAATCATGTTAACATTTCATGTTTGTAATAAAAATGTCAAAATATTGTTTGAACTTATTTTTTAAATACAAAAAAATATGAATACAACTTTTATTACACAAAATTCGCATAACAATGGATTTTATAGTGACTTTAAAGCTTTTAATCCTCAATAAAAGAATATAAAAATAAATTTTATTAAATTCACTTTATTATCCTTGTATTATATCAGGAAGATATTAACGGAAGTTCTACTTTAATTCATTATGTTATTTTGGTAAAAAAAGTGATTTTGCAAAACAAAAAATTAATAAATTAATTAGAAATAAACTTTAATTTATAAATATAATTGCAAACATCCGTTATGTTACGCTTCCTTATTTGTGGGGTGAAATATTTCTGCAAGGAAGTGATTAGTTCAAAATTATTAATCGTTAATGGTGATTGATCTTCAGATATTCAAAAACTTATGTTTGTAACCTATAAAAAATGTTTAAAAGTCATTTAGGTGATCATCGCTACCTCTTCCAAAGATCACTTAAAATTTTGCTTGTAAATCAGTTCATCATGGAATTGATTCAGATGAAATTTTATATATAGTTATTATCTCTTATAGTTTTCGAGTTATTTGCATTTGAATTGCAATAAAATATTTGTTAATAAACATTTTATTGATTAAATGAACTATTTTTCAGTACTTAAAGTCTTTAGAACTTAAACTCAAAATATCGATATATAGATTAAGAAGAAATCATTTCTGATCCTATAAAGTAAATATTTTGTTTAATTAAAAACAAAATCTGAGTCAATAAAGCTATGCCCGACTGTCTTTCCGTCTGACTGTCCGTCTCAATGAAATTTGGCCTGAATATTCCCGTGAAATATCCTTAAAACCGGCAAAATCGGATCAGTACATAAAAAGGTATAAACTGATATTTGTTAATCTAAGTTAAAGCGTAAATCATTCGTAAAATTGTCAATAATAAATCCATAATTAGAATAAAATTTTGCCATAATATTACCATTCCACAAACTATCAAAATCGGTTCAGTAGCAAAGTTATAGCCAAAACTATAACCAATTTTATGATTCATTAAGTGTTCCTGTATTATAATTAAAGAAACACGTTATCATATTGTATTCGTTTGTGAGTGTATGTATGTGTGAATGTGTATATTCGAAACATAGCGTATTTACTTTACATGCATTTGTGGTGGAGGGTATTGAAATTTTGGTACAGCCGATATCAAGTATCGGTCTATAACTTCTTTGCTATATGATGGGTTTTAATAATTTAGGAAAATAATGAACAATCTGGTCAAATTTTATCGAATTCGGATTATCAATGTAACCGTAAGAATGTTTGCATCAAAAGAATGATATGGCTGAATCGACTCAGATTTTTATATGATGCATGAATATATATTCAATTTTGGAGGTCATAAATGATTCTTTCTTGACGTTACACACAGAACGACAAGAACTTTTTCGGGGGAAAAAACACATACAAACAAAAATTGTAAAAAAACAAAAGTTCGAAGAAGATCGGTTCAAAATATTTAGATTTAAAAGAAAAAATTTTACTTAATTCATAACTCAGAAACTATAAAAGGTAAATGACGCATGTAAACATACTTTATGAAAATGTCACTGGGGGCTAAATAAAAAGACAATTTCGGAACTAAAAAAAATATCGCATGTTCAAACAAGACCTGGTAGACTGAGAAAGAATTTGCTATTACATTAAGATTTTCACATCAAATTATATGCTCACAATTGTTGGGATGCAACAAAGGTGCCAGCGAACACTACTTTAGAATTTACCTTTAAGTGTGTAGCACCAGCATAAATTAATTCTGCTTAATTTTACACTGAAAAAAACTCTTCATTTATGGAATTTATATGCCCATGAAAACGAAAAAAATATTAAATTTAATATTTAGTGTTGGATGAAAAATCTTGGACACGTTTGCCTCATACCCATTTCTGCGACAATTTGTTTTTATCGACGCAGAACACCTTTACTGGAAAAGGTTTCACTTAGAACAAGTTATCAAAATTGTTCTTGGTGTATGGTATTGAATGACTCAAAAAGTATAATCATTGTTTTAACACACATGTGTACAGAACCAAAGGAATTTGAATTTGAATTTTAATCAAAATGATTACATACCCTACAGCACTGTAGGAGTATTATGTGTTTGTGTAAATAATCATTGCGTATAGAAACCACTAGTACGTTTTCAGTAAATTTGTTATGTTTTGTACATACACCTTCACACAAACACTAACATATGTATACAATATCAACAGTTATTTTTTTAAATGTAACACAGTTATATTTTTTTGTGGGGTATAACTTTTTTATTACTAAACTGATTTATGGAGTGGTAATGATGTACATTTACATCAATATTATGGCAAAATTTTGTTGTAATTTGTCGATTTATAATTGACAATTTTACGGAAGATTTTTTCGCTTGAACTTAGAGGTTGCCTCAGATATCGGTATATATTTTTTAATATACTGAACCAATTTTACTGGTTTTAAATAGAAAACTTTTTTAGGACTACAACACATACTCGGCAATTTAATTTTCATAATGTGGAACTGATCGTGCCAACAGCAGACAAATAAAAGAGGAACGAACCAACACTATCTTTTCGGGAAAAGAAGGAAGTAGTAAAAATAATGATAAAAAGAACTTAAAACTGCTGTACTTGGAGAGCTAAATTTTGCAGATTAGCAAGGTGTATCAAGTGAAACGGCTTTCCTTCGCAAAAGAGCACATAAAAAAGAAATAGACTTTTAAGTTGAGAAAATATTTTCTAGTGAAAGCAAATTTTTATATATAAATCCGGCGGAAGTGTTTTGATACGAAGAAAGAAGGGGAGGCTTTGCAAAGAAAACATTTTCAGTTGTCCATCAGCATTTGTCATGGTATGGGGTTATACGTTTGTGGCTGTTGTTGGGGTACTAGTATTTTTAATTTTTTGTAGAAATATTCCTGGATTATTGACAAATATGTTTAACAAATAACAAATATAAATATTATGAACAATATTCAACTATTTATTTAATAGGTCCAAAGCAAATTTAATTATAAGCAAAATGATTTTATACCCTACACCACTGTAGAGTGTAGGAGTATTATGTGTTCATTCACATTATTATTACGTAAAGAAAAAATTGTATTTACTTTCGACTTCCCACCTGTCCATGTAGTTTACTGTCCGATAAATTAGGGGTATAAAATTTTGAAAAAGTGAGCATCTTCAATTTCAGTGGGGACTATGGGTCCATCTGTATTATAAACAAATGTTGTATTACTCTACTGAGTATAGTGGGAAAATCTTACTTTTTTACAAAAAGTCTACAAATGTTGATCGATATATGACATAATGATATATGACATAATTATATATGACATAATGATAGCAAGGTTTTTAGCATTATAATTCAAGGGGTACAAAGGGATATTCGGACATCAAATACTTTAAATCATGTGTTTTTGGATCAATATCAAAGATTAGCAACTTGTAGCCCTTAACGAGAAAACAAAGACAGACAGGTGGACATAGCTAAATCGATTCAGATTGTCATTCTGTAAGCGTTACATACGGAGTGACAAACTAATATACTCTCTTCACCACTTATGGTGGTGGAGGCTATAAATATCCATTAATTTAAATCACTTCTTTGAAATAATTTAATAAAAACCGGTTAATCGTTTTTTATAAAAAATCAAATTCGGTTTTTCCAAAAATGTAATTTTATAAATACATAGTTATAAATTCTTATCAAAGAGATAACCTTACGTATGTAAAATATTTTTAATATTGCTCATACGTCACGGTAACAAAATGTTCCTATAAAACTATTAAAAATTTTAAATAATAAAAATTGTTTTATTGGAAATCTTTAATACAGATTTTCTTTTATAAAAAATTTTTATATAATTTTCATATTATGATAAACTGTTTATTTAAAAATGGTGGAAAATTTCCATGAAAATTATGACATAATGACATTTCTTTAAAGAAAATGTTACAATTATACTATAAAAGTTATAAATAATAATTTCACTGGTGTTTTAAACCCAAAGAAGAGAAAGTACTTAAACATTAAATTGACATTATGTTACTCCAAAAGCAGTCATAATGTCCATAAACATTAACATTTTCTTGATGGACATTATGACACTTTAAAAAGTGACATTAAGAATTTATGAAAATAATAATAATAATAATAATAATAATAATAATAATAATAATAATAATGATTCCCGAATAAGAATATTTTTCTAATTATATTTTAGCTCGTAAATAATAATTTGACTGGTATTTTAAACCCAAAGAAGAAAAAGTACTTGAAAATTTAATGGACATTATGTTACTCCAAAATCAGTCATAATGTCCATAAACATTAACATTTTCTTGATGGACATTATGACACTTTAAAAAGTGACATTAAGAATTTATGAAAATAATAAAAATAATGATTGTTATGCAAGGAAAAGCAATACTCGTCCCGAATAAGAATATTTTCCTAATTATATTTTAGCTCGTAATAGTTTAGAGCTTAAAGCTCATAATTGTTTTTAGTAACGCAAATATTTGCACAGATATTTAAGTCATTTTTATTTTATTAAGCAAACACAGTATTAAATTTTTGGACTGAATGTCCCATAATTCTGATATATAATACACTGGCTGAATGTGTTCCATAAATTATGACTTTCGTGTTTGTTGATCTGAATGACAATTATCATAGGTTCTACAGAAGGTGATATTCTTAAGAGTTGGTGATCTTTGTCCCTCCTTAGCTGTTGGCAGTTGATATGGAATCTCCTTCTGTGTGGTAGACAATTGGGCTGGAACTTTTTGCTAATCAGCCTTAATAAAGAGCTGCTCGGTTTGGCAGTCTTTCCAATCAGAGTTTTACCGAATTTAAAGAAAACAGCTTTCAAGACAAAAAATGTCTTACCTTCATCATAGCAAGACTGCTCATAGAGTCCTGATTTATGACCAATACTATAAGAGCACATTCAGGATCCTCCTCCTGGTGGATCACCTTCCATTTCTTAACATTCAGTTTTTTGTTTTGTTTGCTTAAATATCTAAGTACGCGATTCGATGTGGACGCGCTGCCCCATATTTTAAAGTAAACGGATGTCACAAGTAATTTTATGACATCATTTTTCTTTACTCGATTGTTTTCAGATATTTTGCCAAATGTGCTATCGGTGTCAATTACTGCATATAAGAGATCGTCTCGATATTGTTTACTGGCTACTTTTGCATAAGACTGCAACTCTTTGTCTTTACACATCTCTAGTCCTTTTCCGCGTCGAAATAGTTCTCTTAGTAGAGGCATTTTTTTCGCGTGAGATTCTGACAAGAGCCTCCTTTAAATGGATAAGGGTTTGGGTTGGGTTATTAATCCCTGCACTGTAGCTTTGTAGTCTTTTTTCATGGAAACATCCCTGTGTCACTAAGATCATCTGCCAACTATGACTAGAAATCTAGAGTTTGATCTCACTCCTCTTAAAGCCAATGGCATGATTTTGTGGTCCTGACCTTATTCCTTCTACGAAGTTTAGTGCAAATAATAAATTACCCAAATTTCTAGTGTCCCTCTCTAAAGTGAATCCAATTCCAATAAGAATGTTATCCATTAATTGAAACCAATGGTAAACAAAAGTAGATAACGTTTGGTATATAAAGTTTTCCAAAACGTTATCAAAATAAATGATTATGTTTTGTGTCTGGACGAATAGTTTTTGACCGCCACCAGACCACTTTGAAAGATTATGACCACGTGTCCGGTCGTATATACCTAATAATAACATCGTTCGTTAAAATGTTATACTTTATAAAATTAATTTTTCTGGGGGTTGTTTTTTGGCTTCTACAAGAAATTATTAAACGACCCTCGTATTATTTTGCACATCGATTTTCGCTTATATTTATCTTAATTTTACCTGCATTATTATAATACCAACGTATTTGTGAGATTTTTGCCCTTAAAAGTTATATTTGGAAAGGGGTTCGTATGGGACCCATGAGAAATAATGAACCGATTCTAGCATATTTTGGCATATTGTTTTAAAGTACTATAAAACTTACTTGTGTCAAATTTCATTTAAATCGCTTTGCATTTATTCCATTCCGAAAAGAATGTTTGTCTGGAATGTACCTGAAATGTTGTATCGAATGTACGTAACAAAATGTATTTACTTCATACGCATTTGTGGTGGAGGGTATTCAAGAATACAGCATTTTTACTTGTTTTTTTTTTTTTAACAGATTTAATTTAAATAATATTTTTTTTGTTAAAATTAAAAAAATTACATTTAAAATTTATAATTTTATATTAAAAGAACAAAAAAATATTGAGCTAAAATGATTAAATATAAAAGATCTGTTCTACAAAAAAAAATTAATAAAAAAATCATATGTAAATTATTTCCGAAAGAAAAGAAATAAAAACAATTTAATTTTAAATGATTGAAATTGAAAAAAATAAAAAATAATTGTTAAATATGAAAATGAAATATTTATGTTTATGACACAAAAAAAATTTTTTGCTATTATATTTTATGATTATAATATAATAAAAACTTTAATTAATATTTGAAAAGATTAAAACAAATTCATATTGTGATAATCTGAAATAGATAAATATATAAATAATGGATTTAATTTACAATATTTTAATGTCCTCCAACATCATATGCAGGCGGAAGGATATTTAATTGTTCATATGATATATGTAACACTCGAGAGATTGTTCCTCACTCCTCTTAGAGTGGAAAATAAAATAGAAATAAGTCGGGCAGACATTCCATTCCTGGAGATTCTCTGTTTGGCACAAAGCTTTAAATGAGATCGACCTTAGAGTTTTCTAATGGTGGATTTTTACGCTCATGTAATCTGTATATGAAGCGCAACAATATACACTGATTCATATTCCTATTAACGCACATAGTTTCTATTTGAAGAATTTAACAAGACAAATAATATTAATATTTTTATTAAATCAATTAAGATTTTTTTAAATATTATAAACTAAAAAAATTATTTATATTTCATTATATTTATATCTGAATAAACTTTACGTGTCATGTATCCTTACAAGTTTTCCAATGGCTTTAAGTCCGGACAGCAAACCAGTTTGTTAAATCAAAATTTAGACTGTTTTGAAAAGTGTGGTGCAGCATTATCTTGCTGGAATATACAATCTTTATCCATTTTCTTCCATCATCTGCTAGCAATTCATTATAAATTGTGCTTTTTATTTCTGTTGGAACAAAATAAATTTTAGATTTTCCAACTGCAGAAAATGTTGCCCTTCAACCGCCGAAATTTCGTTATGGCAGTCGAACATCATTTGATTTTAAATCTTGCAAATAATATAAGTCAAAATTATGTTATTTTTCATGTAAAATAAACCTTTTCCACTTCTCTGTCATTTCAAGTATTTTTGATGCGGTTTTTTATGCATTGACTTACACTTTGACTCCTTGCATTTTGTGTTTTCGAACACCTTTACTAAAGAAATACAGCATCACACTTTCGAAAAGTTTCATTTAACGATTTTCTCTATTAGGGTTCTCTATTTGAACCAGTGTTGCCATATAAAATCTAAACATAAAAAAGCAAAATTCCTTTTTCTTAAGTGAAATATCCCTCCATTTTTCAGTTAATCAGATATAAACAAAACAAATAAAAATACTATATTCGGTTATTTCCAATCTTTAATAATCTCCACTACGATCGATTTAGAAATGATTGTGGGAACTTATGGAAAATTTGACTTATATTAGGATACTATTCTCCCCTCCATCGTGTCCTATGCAAAAGTTTTCAGTGTGTAAACAAATCAGTGTGACAAATTTCATATAAATTCGAAACGCCGTTTAGAAAAAATTCTTGATCAATTTTTTTAGCTTAGCATGTTGTTTCAGATATCGGTCAATAACCTTTTTTGCTTAACTGATTCTGGTAAAAACTTCTTATAACAATAATAACAACTTGGGAGAAATCTTATTGAGTTCTGTCAATTTTTGTGTATGAAAGCGTGTCTACAAAAGACAGACGGACATAGTTCAATCAATTCAGATTTTGATAATATGATTCTTGGCGTTACACATTAATTTAATATATCCGCATCACCACTTGTGGTGGTGCAGGTTATAAATATATAATATATAGGAAAAATCCCACTTTTAGTGAAATAATAATAAAGTTCATTCCTATTTTCCCTCAGAATAAAAAAATTCCCTCAAAACGTAAAATTCCTTCTATCTGACATCACTAGTTGGAATATCCTTGGCCATGAAAAAATTTAATTTGGATATTTTCTTGATCGGACAGAAACATATTGGAATTTAACGATTAAATTAGAAAAACATACTTTTTTAAAAAGAAACTGAAATTTATATTTTCTTTTTGTTAATTTTTAAAGGATTTTTTACGTCTGCGTTTATAGAAATATTCTACATAAAATAGCACCAACAATATTTGGTCGCATGAGTAAGGCAAACAACAAGAGTAGGAAGCAGGAGTAGTTAACATTAAAAGAGTACCTTTAAGTAACCCCTCACAGAAAAACCTCAATAAGAAAAATTAAATGCGTTTATGGGAATATGTATCAGTGTACATACATAGTTATATATGTAATATTATAGCTTAACATGTACATGTATCAAATGCCGTTTTTTTAACAGTTCATATGTATTACTGTGTAATGGCATATGACACCAGAATAGTCACCATGTAATGTTATTGTTCCTTACTGTTGTGCTAAAGTGGAATTAAGGATTCGTTATTGTCAACTGAAATATTATTACTTGTTTTTATTTAATAATCATGTTAACATTTCATGTTTGTAATAAAAATGTCAAAATATTGTTTGAACTTATTTTTAATACAAAAAAAGATATGAATACAACTTTTATTACACAAAATTCGCATAACAATGGATTTTATAGTGACTTTAAAGCTTTTAATCCTCAATAAAAGAATATAAAAATAAATTTTATTAAATTCACTTTATTATCCTTGTATTATATCAGAAAGATATTAACGGAAGTTCTACTTTAATTCATTATGTTATTTTGGTAAAAAAAAGTGATTTTTGCAAAAAATTAATAAATTAATTAGAAATAAATTTTAATTTATAAATATAATTGCAAACATCCGTTATGTTACGCTTCCTTATTTGTGGGGTGAAATATTTCTGTTAGGAAGTAATTGGTTCAAAATTATAAATTGTTAATGTTTGTAACCTATAAAAAATTTTTAAAAGTCATTTAGGTGATCATCGGTACCTCTTCCAAAGATCACTTAAAATTTTGCTTGTAAATTTTAAATTTAGTTATTTATCTCTTATAGTTTTCGAGTTATTTGCATTTGAATTGCAATAAAATATTTGTTAATAAATATTTTATGAATTAAATAAACTATTTTTCAGTACTTAAAGTCTTTAGAACTTAAACTCAAAAGATCGATATATGGATTAAGAAAAAATCATTTCTGATCCTATAAAGTAAATATTTTGTTTAATTAAAAATAAAATCTGAGTCGATAAAGCTATGGCCAACTGTCTTTCCGTCTGTCTGTCCGTCTCAATGAAATTTGGCCTGAATATTCCCGTGAAATATCCTTAAAACCGGCAAAATCGGATCAGCACAAAAAAAGGTATAAACTGATATTTGTTATTTTAAATTAAAGCGTAGATCATTCGTAAAATTGTCAATAATAAATCCATAATTAGAATTAAATTTTGCCATAATATTACCATTCCACAAACTATCAAAATCGGTTTAGTAGCAAAGTTATAGCCAAAACTATAACCAATTTTATGATTCATTAAGTGTTCCTGTATTATAATTAAAGAAACACGTTATCATATTGTATTCGTTTGTGAGTGTATGTATGTGTGAATGTGTATATTCGAAACATAGCGTATTTACTTTACATGCATTTGTGGTGGAGGGTATTGAAATTTTGGTACAGCCGATATCAAGTATCGGTCTATAACTTCTTTGCTATATGATGGGTTTTAATAATTTAGGAAAATAATGAACAATCTGGTCAAATTTTATCGAATTCGGATTATTAATGTAACCGTAAGAATGTTTGCATCAAAAGAATGATATGGCTGAATCGACTCAGATTTTATATGATGCATGAATATATATTCAATTTTGGAGGTCATAAATGATTCTTTCTTGACGTTACACACAGAACGACAAGAACTTTTTCGGGGGAAAAAACACATACAAACAAAAATTGTAAAAAAACAAAAGTTCGAAGAAGATCGGTTCAAAATATTTAGATTTAAAAGAAAAAATTTTACTTAATTCATAACTCAGAAACTATAAAAGGTAAATGACGCATGTAAACATACTTTATGAAAATGTCACTGGGGGCTAAATAAAAAGACAATTTCGGAACTAAAAAAAATATCGCATGTTCAAACAAGACCTGGTAGACTGAGAAAGAATTTGCTATTACATTAAGATTTTCACATCAAATTATATGCTCACAATTGTTGGGATGCAACAAAGGTGCCAGCGAACACTACTTTAGAATTTACCTTTAAGTGTGTAGCACCAGCATAAATTAATTCTGCTTAATTTTACACTGAAAAAAACTCTTCATTTATGGAATTTATATGCCCATGAAAACGAAAAAAATATTAAATTTAATATTTAGTGTTGGATGAAAAATCTTGGACACGTTTGCCTCATACCCATTTCTGCGACAATTTGTTTTTATCGACGCAGAACACCTTTACTGGAAAAGGTTTCACTTAGAACAAGTTATCAAAATTGTTCTTGGTGTATGGTATTGAATGACTCAAAAAGTATAATCATTGTTTTAACACACATGTGTGAGTAAAGTTTGTTTACAAACAATTTTATATGTCTTGTACATCGCAGGTAGTGGAGCTTGTTTTAAACACAAGTGGTAAAGATGAATATTAACTTTGTCATACCATGTGTAATGCTAAGAAGGATTCATCTCAGACCCCATAATTTGTATTTATATATATTCCCGCATCAAATCAAAATCTGTTTCGATTTAGCTATGTCCGTCTGTCGTGCGTTTGTCTATTGTTTTCACGGTCACGTCCACAATAATTGACAGAGCTCAATGAATTATAGTCTGAGTATTTCTTATGGTACTAAAGGATTTTCCTATTTAGTTAAGTACATTAAAATATATAAACCGATATCTAAAGAAGCCTCTAAGTACAATCAATGATCTTTCGTAAAATTCTCAATTATAAAGCTATAAATTAAAATAAATTCTTCCATAATATTAATTTATAAATTCTTTAATATCGTTCCAAAAATGATCAAAATCGATTCAGTAGTAAAGAAAGTTGTATCCAAAAATATAATTAATTTTATGAATCATTAAGTGTTCCTATGGAATGTTTAAGAAAAATTTTTATATATTGTGCACGTCTCTGAGGGTTTGTGTAAGTGTGTATATGCGAAACATAACGTAATAACTTCACACGCATTTGTGGTGATGGTATTCGGCATAGCCGAATGATGCGTTTTAACTTGTTTGCTATAACTTTTATTACTTTTTATTGCAATCAAAAGTGTTAAGTAAATTCTAAATTACAACAATCTCTTTATTTGACTTTTTATCAGTACAATACTGTTAATTAATTTGACACTGATAGCACAATACACTTATTCATTATACCACTTTTCACAAAAGTCTGACTAACTCAATCAAAAAAGGATATAGAATTGAAGAAAAGTAGGTTCAATATCAGCCAATGAAACCTTTATTCATCATAACAAAAATTTTCATTCATTTTCCGTAAATTCGTCAAATTGACTAAAATTCGTTAATATGACTATATGTATTCGTTAATAAAAATGAGGTTAATTTGAATAAATATTATTAAATTTGAATAATATATTATTAAATTGACAAAAGATAATTTCTTCATATTGATGAATATTTTAGTTAAATTTAAGAAATTTTAGTAAAATTGAGGAAATAATTAATTATTAATACATATATTGATTACAGCGAGAATTTTAAAATGAATGGTACCAATGATATCCTTAAGGAACTGTTTTACTGCACACAATGTAAGATGGATAGGCTCAGGGGGAGAAGTGTTCCCCCATACAAAGCAAATATTGATTATCGAATATCTATAGATTTAATACACCAAAAATTTGGTTCCAATTATATTTTTAATACAAGGCAATTTTAAAAATTTCTTTCGGGATTTAAGAATGAGAAGATCTTTTGTGCAGCAAAGCGCAACGAGTGAAAACTAGTTTTAAATCATACATAAAATTAGTGCACTGTAAAACAGACGGCGTTGAGCCGACCGGTTTGTATTTCTGATGAAATGTTACTTATATATCTGTTGAAAAAATAATAATAATAAAAATATTATTGACAAAAAAAAATTTAATTAAATGTACAAAAAGTTTTATTCAAATTACTTTCATTTTAGTATGTGTAATGCGTAACTGTTAATTCTTAACGAAATTTTATTAAATTTGACATCATTTTACTAATTTATTTGATTAAATTTTTTCATTATGACGTGATGTTTAAAACTTATGATTGATACAATCTGAATTAGAATTAAATTCTATTTAGATTTCATAACATAATCAAGATTTCGAGGTTGTATCACATATAATTTCTTTGTTACTGGACCGACTTCGCTGGTTTTAATATAAAAACATTTTATAAAGCAAACAGATTAATAAACAATATTAAATTGGATTATAATTGTGACCGTGAGAATGTTCCAACTGACAGTCGTCATGGCTATATTGTCTCAGATTTTGATATCCATATATACTTTTGGAGTCTAGACGACAATTCCTTCTGATATTTTACACTGAATAACAACTTAACGTATCCTCTATCACCAATGGTCGTGGTGAAGGATATAAAAAATAACATTAAGTGTCATAATGCATCAAAGAGAGTAGGGCTTGTGCGGTGGTTTTAATTAATTATAATTTAATTATTTAAATTTTGTTTATTTATATATAAATAAAGTAATTTTATATAAAATGCATTATTAATTTTTTAATTATATAAACGTTAATGAATAAACATATTTTCATAATAATTTAAACTGAATTATATTCAAATTAAACTATTTTTGAATGTCCATAGAAAAGTGAATATAAATAAAATTAAATTTGCATAATAACTATTTTTGTTAGTTTATTAAAATATTATTATACGTGAATATTATCTATTTAGTTAACTATTTAATAAATATTTTATAAAAGCAACAAGAAATAGAAAATGGAATATTATAATTAGGGTCAGAATTTGACCCTAAAGCAAAATCAAGATATGAATCTAATTTAAATCAACAGATTTGCAAATTTAAATCAACAGATTTGCAATAAAATTTCATCAAGTTGTTATTATGTCCTTTATGACGTACAACATTATATCCTTTATGATGTGTATATACTTGTTTGTTGTTGTTTTGTCATTATGATTATATAAATTTATTTAAATACATATTTATATTTTAATAATAAAAATAGATATTTAAAAAAAGTTTAATAATTAGTTTTCAGTTTTGAAAGAAGGTTCATCTGTTATGCACGATTCACAGTGTTTCGAGATCGATTTGTTTTTTAGAAATAATTTTAAAACTTTTGAACCGATAAATATATTTTTTAATAAAATGAGTCACATGATTAGAGCTGATTTTTTTATCACCGTAGACTTGAATTACTAAAATAAGCCAATAAACAATTTTGCTGGAATTCAAATTAAAATCAAATATATTTCCAGCCTTGTTTTCAATTTTAAGTATTGATAACAGTTTATATTACACTTTTATTCAATAGTATTTTCCTGTTAAAAGGAAATTTAGTTCAAGTTTTCTTAATTTTTAATTAGAAAGTATACATATTTTTACAGTTTAAATAAGCCAAATTCAAGTAAAATTTTTCATCCTTCCAGACTAAATTGAAAACGTTAGAACTAGAAGATGTACAATTTTTAAAGAAAAATTATGTAAAAAAAATTATTAAGAACTTCAAGTTTCGAAATTTCTCTGTTTTATGAAAAATAAGCCGTCCCTACAGCGTACCGTATCCTAATTACGGTAGAAACCATATTATCAATATATTCTAAATGACCTGCAAGAATATCAGTTCGAAAAATAAATTGTAACAGCAGAATACGGGAAAAACAACAGTATATGATGCTCTATTCTGGACGAACGAAAACTTACTTCAAACGCAAGCAGGATGATAAGACAGAATCGGTGTCTTATCCCAGGGAGAATTTGGCCAGAAGAGATTTTGGCAGAATTTGGCCCATGAAGTACAAGAGATCATTATATCTATAGCGACAGCCAAAGAAAAGCCGGGCGTTATAATCCAAGGTTATAATTTCATAAGAGCTTTAGTTTATAAGTTAGTTAGTAGTATTAGTAGTTAGTATAAACTCTCTACTCCTTTGTATTCAAAAAATTCATGCGAAATACTTTACCAAGCTTGTCTTACCTTAGGGACATCCACTGGACAAATATGTTTTCTGAAATGCGGTCATACAAAGCGAAAGTCTTCAACGAAGGGATATAAAACGATTTCTCTGCAGGAACGGTACACATTTACCTGGATACCACGACATGAAAGAGCGATCGAGTTGTAGAAACAGACAAATGTTTAATGATGCTAAAATTTTTGCTTAATGTGAGCGTGAAAAATCCAATGCCTTTCAATCACAAATTTGAAAGCCAAGCTACAGGAGTGGGTGACAGAGTCACACTGAACTGCGTCGAATAATGAAACGAGAAAAGAGAGGCCCATTAAAATTTCTGTGATCGGCCCAATATTTCAGGTAGCTCTCTTACAAATTAAAGTGCATAAATCTTAAAATTATGACAAAATAAAAAATACCCTATTAAATTTTGTTAGGACCGATCTATAATTTCGTATAACTCTTGCATAACTCACAATTTAAGAAGAAATCACCTCAAATAGTATAAATGTCTCCAATGTGTGTTT
>PYHX02000413.1:72145570-72182788 GCA_004302925.2 Cochliomyia hominivorax | reverse complement strand
TAAAATACTTTTATACGAACATTGATTTTGTAGCTACCACATATAACCAACAATATGGAGAAGGGTATTCAATAGTCGGACTGACGAGTATAACTTCTTACTTGTTATTATAAGGTCTATTTGTCTTCAAGGTAGTCTCCCTTTATCTATCATTTCTTTAGATTTACTGTTAATTATAAAGTTGAACAAAAACAAGTAAAAATGCTGTAGTCAGTCAATCCCAACTATATAACACCCTACACCATAATATTGGTGTAAATAGCAGTAACGAAACCAACATTTATGTAAAATTTAGGAGTTTAAAAATGAATTTTTCATGGGGGTTATATGGGACCTAGAAAATTTTACATATCGAAATTTGCTTTTATTTATTTTAATTTGACCAGTTATTATTGCAATACAAAGTATATGTGAGAACTATGCTCAACCACTACGGTAGTGTAGGGTACAAAAACATAATGCAAAGATTTTTTGAGCAGAAATTTCAAATAAAAATCTTTCATCGTGTGTTAACTATAAATTAAAAAAGTCATAAAATTTAATGAATACAATTTACAATAAAAAAAACTAAAAGGAAGTATAATATTTTTCTCATGCCAAAGGAAATTCACAGGAACATAAATCACAAATAAAACATGCCATAATTTAGTAACAATAACAACGACAACAGCAGAAAATGTGAAAAAACGCCTTAAGATATTTGGAAAATGAATGAAGGTTAATGGAACGCAGAAAATATTACAAATTTGTATTCAAATAAATTACAAAAATGAAACCATTTATGGATTATATATGTATTTACTGTAGTTTATGGGTACTACGACCTTAAATAATTTATAAAACATTTATATAAATTATGTTCTTATAGGGTTTCAAAAAAAGCTGATATTATTAACTAAAAATAATGCAAAAAAAAAGAAAAAAGCACACTAATGTAGGAGGAAACAATTATTTTTTATATTAATTTTCTGAACGCCTTAATAAACATTTAAACACACACTCACTAATACATCAAAGAATAAATACAAATGAAAAACAGTATAACAAACAAAAGAGTTCCGGAAATAGGATACCGTTATAAAAAGAAAAAATCAACAAAATTAATGTTAAAAAACGAAAGCAATAAAAAATCCTTAAACGGATATGAGTGTCTATAAAAGCGTTAAATATGCGTGTCATGTAAACTCGTGGATATAAATATTAAAATATTTATAAGAAATTTACTTTCAGCGTTTAATGTATGTGAGAAAATGTATGTGTAAGCAGATATGATTTGAACCTTTGAAAATCAGAAAAGTATATGGAAGGAGATTTTTTTTATTGAAATAAAAACGTGCAAATAATGGTGCGAATTATATAATTTTATAATAGAAAGAAGTCCCCGTTTAAAAGGAACGAAAATTAATGCGATTTAGAAATAATGCAAGTAGAACAAAATTTCGAATTCTCCTGACGATCTTCTATTACATAATTTCCTCAATTTGAAGGAAAGTTATATGTGTGTTTTCCCTTTTTATAATAAGTGAATCTGTGAACTTTAACATACATTTATGTTATTAAAAATGAAACACTCAACCTTAACATTTGAATAATTATTAAGAATTTACAAAATATCTTCATAGTTTAAATCACTTGTGAGGAAATTTTGAACGCTTTCCGGAAACCCCTTCATTTCTCTTTAACAAGAGCTCCAATATCTCTCCTCTAGCTTTAGATCGGAGCAGTTGATAAGATTTGTCTCTCAAATAATAACATTATTGTTTTTTACCAGCTCAAAGCTTGTTTTCCAAAGTGACAAAAATAAGTTAGCACATCATGAAGTGTTATAAATGGATGCAGCCTTTTTTAAAACATTTCTTCGTGTAAAATTCGGTATTTTTGAGCCATTGAAAGAAATTTTAGGCTTTTTTTCTGCAACTGCATATTGCTTGTCATACCAAAATCTTTATGATAAATTTTAATCGCTTTTGGATCCGAAACTTCTATTCAGCAAACATCTTCTCTTCAGCAACATTCTCAAAAGCAATATAAAATTCTTAACTAGGAAGTTGGAAGCTTCGTCATCCATAATGCAACAAGAACATTTTTCTGGATAACTTGACTTCAAATTTCTGTGCTCTGTCTAAATATTTAACCAGTATTCCTGTCAGATACTTTTTGAGCCTTGTATGTTTTTCAAATCAGCATTAGCTTTAACTTTACCTACCAAGAGGCTGAGCGAGCATCTTAACTACTGGATGTGTTTTAAGCTCTTTGAAAATACTTTCTGTTTTGTTTATATTTTGTAAGCCATTCTTTTCACCTGAATCTGTTCTCTTATCAACGGATATAGTTTTCAGGGTACTGTTTAAACAGCCATTGGAACACTTTGACGGCAGACGTTTGTATGCTTAGCCAATACACCACCATTGGTAGTTGGATATAGTGCGTTTGTGCTGATTTTTGTAACATAATAGTGCAGCCTCACTTAAAGTATGTCCATCCGTCCATCCATCCATCCATCAAAGTATGTCCGTCCATCCATCCTCTTTCAGTCTGTCTGTCTGTCTGATTCTCTGTCTGTATGTTTGTCTGTCTGCCCGGCTAGCTAGTAGGTATTCGTAATAGTAAAATTGCTTGTCTAAAAATAAGTACTTTCTACGCAAAAAATCTCAGTGGCAGTTCTTTGAAAAATACCAAAAAATTATCATGCTTTATCACTCCTCCATTAAAACATCGAAGAATCCTCATCAAAATCTTACATTGGATGAAATCGAAGAAGGTTAAAAAGAAACACCGAGGTATGATCAGCTATTAACGCCACCCCGGTTTTCCAACAACACATCACAAATAACTCTAGACATCCGTAAGAAAAAAGGATGAAAATAAAATTAAATGAGCTGACCAACAACAAACCAACGGATACATATAAATCGATTCAGGTTCTGATTTATTCCAAGATCATATAAAACTACAGGATAAATATTTCAAAAAGAAACTGAAATAATCGATATCTCCCTCATAACATTTTCTAACTTTGCACACATTACAAAAAATCGTAATAAGTTCAGGCCAGTGTTTACATTGGACACATAGTTCTTTTCACATACCTACTTCCACTATGAGGTTAAAAATCAAAAATGAGGTTAGAGTTCAACCCTAATAAACGTATGCTTATCAATATCATAGAATAATTGGCGGTTTAATGGACAATGGAGTATGTGAAAAGAAGAGGTATGAGTAGATGTTATTTATACTATTCATCATCATCACATCAAAACCATACGAGTGAGTATCACCCATTATTGTCATTTATATAATGATGTTTATTGTATTTTAATATTTTATTTCAACAAATGACAAATACAAATACAAATAAAAATTAATGATTAATGACTTATTTTAGACTGAAAATAATTTCTAGGCACGTACAAGTTAAGTTATGAATTGTTTAAGGTATGAAAAGAATATTAAAAAATCGAATTCCTATATTTTTATATATATTCATATGCTATATTATTTAATAAGGACATATATTGATAATATTTAGGAGGATTACAAACATGTTTAGCATATTAAAAATTTCATTAATTACTAGTATTTACATTGCATTCAATACTAAATAATTATTATTTACTTATTTTACCACGTATTTCTCGAATCTTAGTGTTATCAGCTTTAAACCTGATTCCGAGAAAATAAGAAACTCGGTTTAAAATAATTAATGTCCGAAATATTTCAATCCATATAACATCGCCATAGTATTCTCATGGAGTTCAGTCTTCACTATACAATCATTATGAGATACAATCATTATGAGAAATTTTATGTAAAAATTTCATTCCGATCAAAAACTACAGATTTATTTCCAAAACAAGTAAGAATAAATAGTCAGTCAAGTCCGACTCTCTTATAACCTACACCACATCGTTTGTTAAAATAGAAGTTATAGAAGATTTATGAACAAATCCTCGTATAATTTAATTTTCTGACTTATTCTTCAGTGTGTAGTGCATTGTTCTGTAATTAAGGTTAAACGATAAAATTATGTGTTTTAAAATGAGTTTTTCTGGGAACTTTATATGGGTGCTACAAGAAATTATGAACCAACCCTCGTATTATGCACATAGATTTTTACTTACATGTATTTTAATTTTACCAAAAATACCAACGTATATTTAAGAACATTTGTATGGAAGGTACCTGAAAGTACAGGGCCATCTTCAATAACCTTCGTCCATAGGCCAAAATAATATTTGTACCAGACCTTATCGAGATATCTGAAAAAGTTGCTACCTGAATACTGTTTAGAATGTTTAGATGGAGAATTAGCCGGTTAAAGAACATTTAAATCTGTTCAACTATGTATTGTCACATATAAGATTCTTTAATTTAAAACTTATTCCCAAAGGAGGTAAATGAAATATCTGAAGAGTTTTTAAGCTTGTCTAAATCATATATACATTGCTACTTTAAAATCGCACAAAAAATATCAAAATTAGACCAATAAAATAGTTATAAATTAAAATATGCAAAATATTGATACATTTTTATTTGAAAATAAACCCAAAAAACTATATGTGGTGGATACATTACTCGACCTAACTCCCATTTTAATTCCCTTGCCGGAATATGGTTTTAAGCTTATTAAACTCCTTAATATAGATTAATATAATATATAAATTTAACGCAATTAACTTCCAACAAGCATATAAAATTAGATCATGCTGGAGCCATTATTTGAACCGGCTCCCATTAGTCCCTTCTCGGAACATGATTTTAAGTTTTTAAAACTCTTAAAATTTAACCCGTTTTATGAAATTTGATACAATTATTTTTTAACCCTTTTTAATTTGAAACATATTGGTCTAAATGTGGCTATTTTTCCATAATATAGAGTCCATTTCCAGAATATGACTGCAAACTTATAAAACTGTAAAATATAGACCAATTACTTATTTCATGAAAATCGGTCCATACTTTGCTATAGCTACCAGTTCGGTCCAATTCGTAAAATTATTTTTTGGATCATATTCGGGAATTTCACAACTTTTTTCCAATACCTCGCAATGTCGTCAATTTCACAACTTTTTTCCAATACCTCGCAATGTCGTCAATTTATGAAAATAGTTCTATTATGTGAGTGGTAGAGGATATTCAAGATGCGGCACAGGCTTCATTAGAACACATTGACATTTTTGAGGAGGTTTTCAATTGGTGTGTAGAAAGATAAATTCTTAATGGGTTAAATGTACAGGGAGTAAACTTTTATTGTTATTTAGCTAATTTAGCTGCAATAATTTATTTTGAACATTTAATTTAAACTACCTTTTCAACAGTATCAAATATTTGCTTTAATTCTATTAAATCTTCCAAATTCATATTCCCTGCACCCATTAGGTTTTCTGATTCAATACAATTGAAGAATGTTAATATGAAATTCTTTAAAAAAATTCATAAGTTTCAGAGTTAAATTATCTTTTCCAAAAAAAAATCATTTTTGGACCAATATATATTGGTTCATAACTGTTTTCTTATGGAACCCATATTGTTCTTTTGAAATGGGTAACTGCTTACCAAATTTTCAAGTGTATTTCAAGCTAAAAAACACTCTTATTATTTATTTGTAATTTAAATATCTTTTTTTACAACCTTTTTAATGGACCTTTTTTATAGATCTTATAAAATGACCCAATTTATTTTCCATGTTAGAGCATATTTTCTAAAATCTACTAAACTACTTTAATATTTCATATTTTTTATGTGTGTGTGTGTAGTTGTTTGTCTGATTACATTGCAACGATACTTAAAATATGATATTTGTCAGAAACAAATTTTCCATCTTGTTAATAAATTTCAATTTTCTGCTTTTTTATGATTTTGCTATTTTTTTATTTCCCTTAAGATGGTTTAGTGTTGCTTGAACAAATTAACAAGATATTTAGTAAGAGGATCCTTCTTTCCGGCTTTTTAAAGCAGCAAATAATATTTTTTGTGATTTTTTGTCATCTTTTATAGAGAAGAAATTTTAACATAAGATATGGATTAAATTCTTGAGATGTACAATGGGTCATAATTTGATTCTATATTGCGAACATTTTTTTACAGTTTAATAAAGTTTCTTTACCCTCCAGCTACATAACAACTTGAGAACATCATTAAAGATCGCGCAATTTTATACATACTATCCCGGTGAATAGTCTCCGTCCTCAATTCAGAAAAAAACTATCATACAAATAGTTTCATGCAAGATTCCTAAAAATATTCACACAACGATTCTCAAGTAAAACTCTTTTACTGGAAAATACGATGCACTAAATTTTATTATTATAGTCTTAATAACTTAAAAGCTGTTTAGAAATTCTCCAAGTATTATTCGCATGTATGAAAACCACCTGTTCTCATGGTTTTATCCAACCTATATATTTCTTTATACCCTACACTACCGTAAGTGGTTGGGATATTATGCGTTTTATGCGTAACATGAAAAAAATTGTGTTATACCCACTTTTAAGGGCACAAATCTCACATATACGTCGGTATTGCATTAATAACAGATCAAATTAAGATAAATATTAACAGAAATTAAAGTGCAGAAAATAATTCATAATTTCTTGTAGCTCCCATATAACTTCCCTCTCCCAAAAAGAAATTACTTTAAAACTCATAAATTTCACATTATTATTAGTGTCACAATAATGTTCTACACACCTAAGAATAAATCAGAAAATCAAATTAACGAGGGTAGTTCGTTAATTTTTCGCAACTAAAATTTTTTGCCAACAATTTGGTGTAGGTTCGGCTTGACCATTCCCATTGTTCGATATAAAGTATAAAGTTGACCGACTATAAATTTTTACTTGCTACATTCTAACAAAATATTAAGAAAAAGACTGACACTAAATTGATCGACGCTGTGATAATAATATTGCATTATATGAGAGCCACCTATTTCTCTTACCCTACCCATTCTACATTTTGTCAAAAAAAAAAAAAAAAAAAAAAAAAAAAAACTGTTCCTAGAGAATGTTATTGGTGCAAAATTTTAAAACATTTGCTGTGATAGTTCTTTAAATATTCGATAATTAAAATTGGCTCAAAACTTCTCCGGTAGTTAGCTGTCAATAATCGAACTTCTGTTCAAGAATTAGGCAAACTTCCATTCGTAATTCACCACCTCAAAAAGCATTTCGGTGATGGTTTGAGCTATTCAAATTTGGTGAATGTATCACGGAACACAGAGAAATACTCTGTCAGTAAACAAAAAAATATATTGAGTAAACATTGGCTTCATTATCTTTGGAAACATTGGTTTATATTAATAAAGAAAAAATTGAATCCCTTTTGAATTGAGTGAAAAACGAAAATTCACCAGATATATTTGAAATGACACGAGATAATAAGATTTTATCATGATAATGGTCGACTATATATTTGAAGACAAGTCTTATAGTCGTAAAATATTTTGTTTTTGTTCAGAATGTCTTTCTGATAATAATAGCGAAAATATAGCTTCTTGAAGGATATCCTTCCACATGGATTATACACTTGTTGAAAAGATCATTTAGAAGGACTTTTTCCGTTCGAATATTAATTAGTTTTTTATACCATACACCACCGTAGGTGATTGAATTAAGTATGTCTTATAATATTCTAAAACAATTTGAATGAAAATGCTTCTTAGCTTCCATATAAAACCAGATATCACTTTAAAGTTCATAAATCTCACATGAACGTTGGTATTGAAATAATATTTGGTCAAATTAAGATAAATATAAGCAAATATTTACGGGAGTCGGTACGAGAATCGGTTTATAATTTCTTGTTGCTCCCATATTGGTTAATTTTATAACACATATTCAGGAAAATAATTATGCAGTATTGAATATAACTGTTATACATTAAAGAGTTTTATAAGTTTCGGTTAGGAAGAATTTATAAACAAATATTGGATCCAAAGTCAGTTTTTGTAATTCATTACTATTGACATTTTATTATTAAAAGCAACTTTAATATTCTGAAAAACCCTTCAAAAATGTCCCTCGTTATTCTCCACTCTGAATTGATAAATAAAAAATCATAATCAAAATCAATATAATCTGCCCCATGATGTAATCATATTTACAATTGTAAGTCCTTTTTGAATAAAATTACGTAAATTGATGATTTTTTTAATTTTACCACTCTATTTGTATTCTCTGACCTCAAAGTGTTTGTTAATATATACATATATATATACGTGTTATGTATATGTGTATATGTTTAAGCTAATAAACTCACTCCAATTCATTATCATCATGATGTCGCTTGTAATTCGATTTATTTATATGTATTTCATCATATTATTTTCATGTTTCTTTTGAGAGAACTTAAGATGATGACTTATGAAAGTTTTTGTGGTCACAAGTGCAAATAAGATTTTATGAGTAAAATGTAAACAAGTGATAAAAGTTTAATATTTATTGGGTTTATTATGGTACATTGTTTATAGATCATATAATTTTGTTGTTGAAATAATAAAGTTTGTCTTTGATTTTCAATTAAGTTAAATGGAATACAAAGGATTAAAGACTTATTGAGAGAATTTTGTATATATACCAAAAAATAATAGGAAACATCATGAAAGGAGACTTTGTTAGTTTTGCTAAGGTCTATAGATTTATGCTTTATATATCTTATAGTATCTTACTGCGAACAAGCTTCACATGGACCACCAGCCGAAAGGACGTGCATGGTTAATTCGACTAAGGAAGTGATTCTGAATATGAATATGAATAGAATATGGCAGTAATTCGAAAAAGACCCTTATATACTTGTAGATTTCGATTTCGAATGTTATATTGACCTTGATAAGTGTCAGAAATTCGTTTTAGGGTAACGGTTTAAGAATAGCAGCTCTAGGACGTTACCACAAAATTTCTAATTCAAAACAGCTCTTCATATTTGTAATGTATGTCGCAATAGAGCGGAATTGGTTTTTAAAAGAAAGGGTAGTGCTTTATAGGTTTCGAAGTAGAGCTATATAAAGGTTTTACGACAGAAAATTGTTAAACTTAAACATGCTCCTTCTCAATCAAAGATATAGACTTATGTCCAAGAGCCTTCAATTACGTGCTACTTAGCAAATAGAAAACAATTTAAAAGCATTTTCATTAAATGAAACTTGATTTCCATTGGATCTCTTAACTCAACTTTGTTTAATGCTTCTGGTCATTGTCGTGCTGAAACACTCATTGAAATTGTATTTCTCACATAATATACTATAATATTTGGAGAGATTTGAAATAAAAAGGTCTTCTTTTGTCCGAATTTCTAATGTCCAAAGCAAACAGCCACTATAATGTTTGTAGTGGACATCTCACTTAAGTTTGTCAATCTTCATAGCATTATTAATAATGGGTGGATAACATTAGATGTGGATTACCTTAAAAATAATGTTTTTAAAGATGATCGCAATCGATTTTCTCCAAACTTGCTGCAATTAGCTCTATCGAAGTCAATATGCTTCGTTTTGTCATTATTTAAATAAACTTTATGAAGGCGGCATGCATCCCTATAAGTTCTCCATTGGGTTTAAATCTGGATTACAAGTCGGCCAAAACAACAAAGGCATTATGTCTTCATTAAATCTTGATTTGGACAGCTTTGTCTTGATGGAATATGTAGTTTTCATCCATTATTTCATCCATTTTTACTAATAATTTTTGTTAAAATAAAACAAATTTTGAATTTTGTTACTGCCAAAAATTTTGCTCAAATCATAACACGGTTTGACGAACCTCGTTTGTTAAAAAGTCTTGCCAATAAGATGAATATGAATCAGGACCTTCTTATTTTTGTTTAACCTTTTTCCACTCCTCTGTCAATTTCATTTGTTTTCGACCGAATTTTATACGATTTTCTTTATGATAGTTTTTGAACATTGGCTTACACTTTGGCTTCTTACATTTTATATTTTCATCTCTTCATAAAATAGGAGCAACGTGTTTTAAAGTTACAGAAAGTTTTAGTTTGTTTATTATCTGTATAGAAATTAATTTGTTATAGGTTGCTTTTTGTTTTATATAAGATTTATCTGTCTTTTTGGTAATTTTGTATTTCCCTTGAAGAATTTATGTTCTTTTTAAAGAAATCACGCACCATACTTTCGGAAATTTAAAATTTAACAACTAATTTCTCTATTGAAACATCCTTGATCATGAAGAAAATTAATTAGAGAGAAAAATTATTTGGGTATTTTTTTGATTATTGATTGATTGTCATTAAAAATATAGTTTTATTTATATAAAACATGAATTTATAATATTTAATTTTGGAATTTTTAAAACAAATTCCACATTTGCGTTTATAGAAATATTCCACATAAAATAGCATCAAGAACATTTAAATGCATGAGTAGGACTGTTTGCTTTAGCAAAAGTTTTCCTTTAAATTAAAAGTTGTTTATTTGAGTCTCATTAAAAACTTTTAAACAAAGATATAGAGAAAAAATATATGCGTCCATAGGAATATGCATCTTTGTACCTAGTTTTAAATATGAAACTGCTTAAAACAACAATGCAAAAATATATACCCTCGTCATCAAGTGTGGTGGAGGGTATAGAAATAATATGATTTAGATTCTGAAAATAACTTAGAATTATGAATAATGATCAAATCTTAGATTTCTATGTCGCTTAGAACAGGATACCAATTATAATTTTTTATGTTGATGATCCCACAATACATGTTGATAAAATGATAGTCACCGATTTATCATAACTGAAGATAAATAACAAAAACATATGCTATATTTTCACATTTTCTATATTAATGTAGTATTAATAAAGTATTGAAAACAAAAATTATAAAAAATATATTTTTTAGTTCTTTAGATATTCTCCAATGCAAGTACTGTTTAATTAAGTATAGTTAATTTATTATGAAAACTACGAATAAATTCAATAAAATAAAAAATTATTTATTTTCATAACGATGTAAGGATAACTAGTAACTTTTGTTACATCAATCATAATTTTTTAATTTATCTATATCTATGTCTATATTATCTATAATTAATAAATAGGATGTATGAATATGTGTATGTGTGTATAAATGTGTGGCTGATGATTGCTGACAAAATGATTCTAATATACCCAAAAGTAACATGGACTATAAAAAATTCCGATAGAAACAGGGAGAGGTGTACCCTCATATAAAGCAAACATTAATTATCGAATATATAAAAACAACTACAGATAGAATTTTCAAATTTGGTATCAATAACTTTTTTAATATACGACATGAATTGTGAAATTTCTTTCGAGTTCTGGGAATGAGGAGCGCAAGGTGTGAAAGATAGTTTTACATTCTTTTTAATATTTAAGAATGACCAAATAAATCGAATTTCATTGAATTTAAAAAAATATAAGCTTTTTAATGTTTTGAAAATATCATCCAAAACACTTTTTTATACCCTACATCACCATAGGTGTTTGGAGAATAATACTTTAGTTTTTAATGCACAGAAAAAATATTCCTACCATAACTTTTAAGTATACCGTTCGAATAATTTTCTAAATCGATTTAACAATGTCAGTCCGTCTTATTGGCTTTCCATGTAAACCTTATCATTCCTTTGGTCCAAGGACGATGTTTTTATACTTGGACTTCATACAAATATTTTAACGTAGTTAGGTACAAATAGTAATCTTAAATGATGTGCCAATTATATACATATAAAAACAACCTCCCATCAATATTGCATTTTAGAGCTTAAAACTCACATATACATTTGAATTATGTTAGGAATCAGTCAAATTAAGATAAACGTAAGCAGAAATTGACTTTAAAAATTTTATTATAATTGACACATATCGCCCCGAAAAAAATTTTTTAAACTCATAAATCGTACGTAATGAAATATAGCACTCTTTAGCATTAATTAGAAAAGAAATTATATGAGGGTCGTTTAATAAATTTTCATAACTAACATTTTTAACCAACAATTATTACAAACATTCCGTCTAGGTTTTAATACGTATGAGTAACATGTTTCCAATATTCAATATTAATTATACGTATTGTAGAATAACATTTAATAAAAATAGTTTTCCGTAATTTTTTCTTTCAAATCACTTTCAATTACGAAGAAACAATGCCCAATTGAATTATTTTATTTACTGAAATAAAAGAAATGAAAGAGTCGGCACATAATTTCTTCTAATTCCTACATAATGCCCCAAAAATCCTTCTGAAAAGCATAAATCGCACATAAAAAATACTGCACTCTTTAGCATAAATTAGAAAATAAATTATAGAGGGTCGTTCAACAATTTTAAAAATTACCATTTATAACTAAGAATGTGGTGTTGGGTATAAAATAGTCGGGCTTGACCTACTACAACTTCTTCCATATTTTTATAACAAACAAGTAATTTCGTTTAGGTTTTTTTCTAGCATAAACTTTAAACAAACAAAGAAACAAGTAAACAAAATTGTTTCTTTTATTTTCTCAATTATACGAGGGTCGTTCATAAAATTTTCATAGCCACATTTTATAACCAGCAATGTGGTGTAGGGCTTGACCTAGAACAACTTATTCCCTATTTTAACAACAAACAAGTTATTTCGTTTAGGTATTCAATACGTATAAGTAATATTTTGCCAGTATTTAATATAAATCATACGTATTGTAGAAAAACAGTTAACAAAATTGTTTTCCTATATTTTTCACATATCAAGATTCACCTTCAATTACGAAAAAACATTAGTTGATTGAATTATTTTATTTACTGAAATTCATTTTATTTAAAACATTTTAAAATGAAAATAATATTAGATGATTTTCTTCATATAAATATGTTTTCCAATTAAATATTATTCATACGCTTTAGTGAATCCAATAACTAAATGGAACATTTCACAAATTGAAATAAAATTGAAAACTTATAAAAACAAATTTTAATTTTATTAAACTAGTGAAATAAAATTGTATGGATCAATTAAAAAAAATGTTATAAATTTACTAAGCGTAGAAACCGCAAAAAAGTGTATGTCTATATACACAACAAGTATAAGTCGGCGGTGTTGAATTTTTAATACCATCCAGAATATACTTTTTTGAGATTGTTTCAAGAATCTTTTGAGTATTTTTGAAATCCAATTTCAGTTTATGTTAACAGACCCCCGTTAACAATTTGATTTTTTTAATTCTTTGGTAAGAAACTATTGATCCCTTCATTAACTCTCTAAGAAATTTCCATTTATAAGAAATATAAAAGGAATTAATATACCTCCAATATGCAGCTCTTTGTCTTTTTACATAATGATTTAATTACTTTCGTCCTCTGCAACATTCGGTAAATTCATTATTTTAATAACAGTGATTCTGATATTTGTCTTTACTGCAGGACACTTTATATTGATAGATAAGTCACTGCATCTCTGGGACTCGGTCAGTCTTCGACTTTTATAGAAGTTCCTTGCGCAGGAACTTCGATTGGCTGTTTCGGACACAACGACTTTGGCTGACTGTTTTAAAACAGCAACTTCGATTGATAGTTTCATTCTAGTAACTCCAAGCAAGATTGACTGATTCGACACAGCGGCTTCGGCTGACTGTTTAACATGACTGTTTCATTTACTTACCCAGAATATTGTATTTTAGATTAAAGTACATCTTTATTTCATCTATCAGTCTTAGTTAATTAAATAATCAACGATCAAGAGAAAGCCGACTCGTGAAAATCAACAATCCACATGGAGCTAATTCGTGAATATTTATCCAGCCAATATTGAAACCGATTTCCCAACCGCCACAATTTAGCATCGGGAACTGATTCCACAACCTTTACTAGTAAATATAAAAACCCAAAGTTTCCTACTGAATCCCTATGATTCAGCTGCTTATTAATTGTTTAAAACAGAAGAATTTGTAAAAATTATAATTGAATTAAATAAAGAAAATTTTGTATGTTTGTAAGAATTTTGTAGCTTTGAATTCACTAAAGCTACGATCAAATACTTCGGACACAAATTATAAAAACTTTATAATTTTCTAAAATAAAAAAAATAGTAATTGATATTGCCACTAAAAATATTGTTATCTTCACAATAATTGTTGTTATCACCACTAAAAATATTTTATGTAATATGATATCGGTCCATGTTTTCAATGCAATTAGACCATATTCAAGAACCTTTCAAGCCTTTAACCATTCTCCGGAAGAGTTATAACCGCATATGGGCCATATAAAAACTTTTGTTAGAAAACCTTGTACAAAGTTTTCGAAAGGACCCTTGTATTGAAACTATATCGACATTTGGACTGTTTTTCGCCAAATTTGTTACGCATTTTAAATTAAGAGAACAATAATTGTGGAAAATTTCAATAAAATCGGTTTACATTCAAGACTTGTAACCGCTTTTCAGGGGGTTTTGAATAGGAGCTGGAACATATAATGGTTCTGGACAAGCTAGTTTATTAAGGTTTATTATAACATCAAAATAATTCTTTGTGAAAAATGTTAATATCTTCAAGTATTAGCACTACTTATGGTTGTAGAGAGTGGATAAATAGATATATAAACTACGAATTACGGAAAATTCAGTAAGACACTGTGTACAAGTTAATTTATCTACTTACAACTTCAAGCCTAAATAAAAGTACTCTTATCAACACATCTAGTGGTGGAGGGTATTCAAAATCATATTTTCAGCATTTTCTAAAATTGTATATGATTCTTTCCTAATGATATAGAGTGTATGACATCTATTCATTTTTCCATAAAATTTTTCCGAAATACCAAACTTTACTTCTTAACGATATATTTTTTCAATTGTATTTAATAATTAATTTATATTCTGTTTAAATCTTTAGTAACTTAATTTTGTATTCCATTCAAATTTAATACAAGTGTTATTAATTTGATTGTTAAATTAAAACGTAGATAAATATTCATAAATTTCCATTTATATTTAATATGAATTTAAATTTTATTATTATTATTATTATTATTATTATTTTTTTTTTTTGAAAAAACAAAAACAACTACAACCATAATAAAAGTACCATTTCAAATCCATTGGGTACTTTAATTGTATATTTATTTTTCGCTTTTTTCTCTCTATAAATTCATTTCAGTATTCCATACATTTTTTCACGTTTTATTATCATCATTTTCTATTACTTTTTGAAATATTTCAAACTTTATTAAAATAGGAAGAAATTATTATTTTTATCAGAGTATGAAAAAACTCAGAACAAAATCTTTATTTTCAAATGATCTTTATTTTTACTCTTCTTTGCGAAGATTTAAAATACTTCCAACTTTATTAAAATCGGAAAAAATATTATTTTTATCGTAGTATGAAAAAACTCAGAACAAAATCTTTATTTTCAAACGATCCTTAATTTTAACCTTCTTTACGAAGATAAATAATATAAAACTTCTTTTTTCGATTGAAATTTTTATCTTTGTTTTTTTTTTATTTTGCACGGAGCAACACACAAAAATGCATACAACAAAAGTCACACATCTTAACATGTAAGTGTATATATCCATACAAAGGTTGTTAACATACAAACGTCCCTTCTTCAGCCTAATAAAAACATTTTTGACTGCTTAACAGGAATTAAAAGCAATTTATGTGATTTATTCATTTTAAACTCTTTTTAGATTTCGCTTTTTTTAATTTCTATCTTTTTTGATTTTTATCATTTTTTACTTGGAAAAAGTTGCTCTTAGTATACCGTTTGACTCAGAATCACTTTTTGAGTGTGCGCGTCCTTCTGTCACTCTACTGGTTACAATTTATGAAATATCTAGATAAATTTGGCACATATTTTTATTTTGGCTGAAGGACGAAGGCTTTTGAAATGGCCATGTTCGATCCAATATTACAGGTACCTCTCATGCAAACTTTTTTTCCGCAAAGTCACAAAGTCCTAAATACATAGTGATTTTAACGAAATCTGGCAAATGAAGGGTTCTATAATATTCTTAAATAATGTGCCACAATATGTGATGGTCGGTCATTATTTCTCATAGTTCCCATGCAAACCCCCTTACAAATATCACTTTTAAGGACAAAAATCGCACAAATGCGTTAGAGTTTTAATAATAATTGATCGAATTGAGATATATAAGCAAAAATCGATGTAAAAAATTTTACGAGGGTCGGATCGTAATTTCTTGTAGGATCCATGCCCCAGGAAATTTCATTTTAAACTGCATAACTTTAACATAAATCTTATTGTCACAATAATTTAATAATGTACGCTTTATAATAAATCAGAAAATCAAATTATATAAGGGTCGTTCATTAATTCTTTGTAACTAGCATTTTTAACCGACAACGTGGTTTAGAATATTATTAAACTTGTTTAAAATTAAACAATTTTTCAAAGAGCGATAAAAATTAAAATCCTTTTTTAAAAATTAAAATTAAACTCTTTAAAAGATCCGATCTAAAGAAGAATAATTAAAAGAGTCAACTACTGTACCTTGATTTTTATACTATTTTTCATTTTCAATTCGTTTTTTTGTCCATCATAATTTCCATAACAATACTTGGCTTATAATAATTGACTTTGTTTAGAGTACTAGATTCGATGTCGGTGGTTATATTTTTGCTATTTATACATATTTATGAGTAGCACTTCTTATCCGAAGGGGATCGGCACTGTGTTGGAACAGAAGGAGAGTAGAAAATGGTGAAAAGGGAATAATAATATAAACACAGCATGACAAAATGGATTGTTTTTTCGTTCCGTATTTATTGCTCTATCAACCGTCAGCAACAATAGAAGTTGATTTTAAATATGATTTAAAAACCACTTGTATTTTATTTCCATAAATTCTCGAAATGAAATGAAATAAATTAAGTTTATTTAGTTTTTTTATATAATTTTAAGTACTTTACTGCTTTGGAATACTAATGATGAGAATATTATTATGATGAATACTTTTTGTATTTAGGTTAAAGGTCAATATTATTTTAAATTGAATTTTATAGTTTATTCAGGACAGATTTTTAAAGTTAAAATCATTTTTAAGAGGAATTTTTATTTTTCTTGGTTAAATTTTAGAAGTTTTAAAAAGAGAATTGAATTATTTACCTTAAATAAGTATTTTTATAAATTTACCTGAAATGTATTAAAAAAACAATAATTTAGTAAATTATTAAGAAAAAAATTATAGCATTTTATATATAACAAACTAATCTATGATATGTTTTATAAGGAACTTATGCATTCTAAAATTAGTACTCTTAAAAACAGTATATTGCTGGTTAGTATATCATATTTATATTAAATTCCTAATTATATATATTTTCTGATCCGATTCCTCTTACTCCTTTTCTTGTCATTTACTTAATGGTTTGAGTTGACAGAAATTCAAATTGATTATTAAATAATGTCCTGAGATGTTTCCCATTTGTACATTATAAAACAAATAAAAATATCTAAACAAAACTCTTAATTCAATCCAAGAATATTCGTAAAATATTCACTAATAAACCTACAAATGCAAATAAAATTTTACTATAACACTGAGCTTTAAGTATCTCATAGTTTTTTCCAAAATACGTTCAGAGGAAGTTCAATTCGTGTTTAAGTTAACTCTTTTGATAACAGATAACAGATAACATAAAACTTTTAATAATGATCTGTTTTTATGATCAAGTAGGCGTGAGTTTAAACCACGCTGGAGTCCAATCATATTTAACTTATCTTTAGATAACTAAAATTTCAACTGTCCTCGAGAACAAGGCGATGAGCATGTTTACATATGATATTAAACTTTTATAGTTTTTCATTTACATTCAATTGAATTTTCAACTTTTAAAAGTTTCCAAGATCTTGAATCAGTTTTTTAAAGGCTTCATCAGGGGACAAAAGTTTTCAAATAAAAATTTTGCACGCGTTTAACAAATTAAATGTCCGAGGTACCCAACTTAGCGTATCTGCATATCGTCGAACATATAAAGCTGCTAACACAATGTTAAATTTCATGCAAATCCATTCAGCCTATTAAAAGTTTCAGATTCATTTCCAAAATCGATTCTGCCCCACTCTGCAATGATGTCAGCATTCAAGTTATACAAGCACTTCCATTTACAACCTTCAATATGCGGTCTAGGATGAATATAATTTTCTACTATTATAAATTAAATGTAGTACTCCAGTCGTATACTTAATATATTTGTTTTAATTAATTATACGCAACTAATTTTTTATGTATGTTTATATCCAATTACGCGTAGGGTATTTTACATAAATATTCTCGAAGTGTTTTCTAATTGATTGGGGGAACAACTCTGGCTCTTTGGGCCTAACATAACCCGCTTAGCTGTCGAATTAAAACCCAATGAGGAACTTGTAGGGATACATGGCCTGATTCTGATCTTCTTAAAAAATTAATGAAATTTAAAACAGACCATATTTTTGAGGTAATCCACAACAAAAGATCATGCACACATTATCAATAATGCTATAGAGACTTATAAACTTAAGTGCATTTCTGAAAAAATATTATTAAAATTTGCAGTTAAACTTTAAAATTAAGTTAAACAACTAATAATGCTTTATTCGGCTAAGCAGAATCTTCAATATCCTGTTATTATGTTTTAAGCAAACATAGTTTACTTACACTTACACACTTACATAAAAATTACAAACACATATAAAATATTCTTACTTATAACACAGAACAATTGATGAGTCATAAAATTAGTTATATTTTTGGCTATAAAATGTTTTCTACTGAACCGATTTTAATGGTTTTCGGAATATTAATATTAATATATATAACCCAATATTTAAGCATAATTTAATACTCATTTGTTGATTTATAATTAATAATTTTATTTTAAGTTCTTCCTTGGATATAGAGGTTGTCTCAGATATCGATCTATATATCTCAATTTACCGAACTGATATTGCAGGTTTTAAATACATGATTGTTCAGGATAATAACAAATGTTCAGGTGAAATTTCATTGAGCTCTGGCAATTGATGTGAGCATGCCAACAACAGACAGATGGACATAGCTAAATCGACTCAGATTTTTATTCAATGCAAGAATATATATACATAATTTGGTCTTAAATGATTTTTTCTTAGCATTGTACACGGAATGAAAAAATGAATATACCCATTATCACTTGTTTTGATGTATTTTTATTAGCAATTATAATAATTATTATTATCAATGCTAAATCACAATGCAAATAAACAAATTTTTAAGTTGCGATAACAATATATAATAACAATAGTATTTTCCTTCTCGTTTATGGTTACCGTAAACATATTTTTTCACAGTGTGTATAAAAGCAAAAATGTATTAGTGGGGTCAGTAAAAATGGTATGCGAGAAAGACCCGAAAATTTTTTAATTTACGCAAATATGCCAAATGGGATTCATGAATTCCTGAACCCCATGGATTTATGAATTTATGATAAAAATCAAATCGTTATTGCCAATGACCAAGAAAAATCTTTATAATCCACTTGTTGTTTCCTCCTTCGAAATAAATGACTTCATTTATTATAAGCTTCTTAGCTCATTAAATGACATCCAACGATTATTGGGTACTTATATAATTTGAAGCATTTAATATAATTACAATGTTTAATTAGTAAATTCTTTTCATATTCGTAATTCATGTAATCGAGGTTCCAAAGAATAATTATGTAAAGTATTTTATGAAATATAATATTCAACCTTCAACTCAGTTTCCTCTTAAATAATGTTACATTGTTAAATAACGAGTTTCACTTTCTGTAATATTTCTAACTAGTTCCAAGGTAAATCTGTATAAATGTGGTTAAGAGAAATTATATAATAAATTAATCACATTATGACATTTCCGCTACAGCACTAACCAACGGTTTTTTTTTCTACAATTCACTATAAATGTACTTAAATTAGAAATCCTATATAATTATCGCTAATTTTATTTATTTTTATCTTTTCTCTTATGTCCTTTTAATGAGAAGGGATTGTTTTTTTCTCTCAATTCTATTTTAATTGAAATAAATTAATTTAATAAATGTAAATAAAGAAGGGAGATTTTTGAAGTTGGCTGTGATAAATTTTGAAGTACCCTACACTTTGACATTCAGCACTGAAGAAGATATTTTCAATATGTCAGTTAAGTGCATTGAATTGAAATTTTTATTGTCACGCATAGAATGATTAACTTAACATACTTATATTAACCACAACAACTAACCACAAACATGTATAAAATACATGGAAAATATGAAATAATAGAGATAAACGAGTTTCAGTATTTAACCAACAATTCATGTTAAACAAATTTAAACACAGTTTAATTTTTTCTCTATTTTAAATTAAAGTATGTCAAAGGATTTAGGTGAAGTTTTTAGTTTGATTAACAAATACTTTTTTTTCACTACAGGTGAACATTAATTAGCGTTATGGAAAAAGTACACACACAGGAAACAGTTATTTCTACAGTAGATTATTGCACAATAAATTATTCTACAGTAAATTATTGCACAAACTGTTGCATATTCCTATAAATGAAAATATTTTTTTAAAAGAATTAGAAAAAAAACATAAAAAAATATTTAGTGGGAGAATATTTGTATTAAATCAACTAAGATTTTATTTAAAATATTTTTAACTAAAAACTCTTGTATTTCATTTTGTTTTTAATTGACTTCAAAGTTATACTGTAATTTTTAATGGTATTTTCTTATAAACGTACTTAGGTTAGGTAAGGTAGTCCCAAAATGATGTTTCGGGCTCATTTCCATATACCTAGGCAACTACTTCGGCTTGTTATGGACTTCCAGTGTAGAAAAAGGTTCCTATGGTATAGGATTTCCCATCATAAAGGATGTTCCTGCCCTTTGATGGGTTATGTTAATTAAGATGTCATCCACAAAAGTGTGAGTTCTCAGAGTCGTGAAAACTTGGCAATTACAAAGAAAATGTTGCATCGTTTAATGTCCTGCCCACATGCCCTGCATTCACTGTCCTCAGCAGATGTAATGTATTTTAAATATAGCAGGAGAGTAGAGTGTCCTATTAAACACTATCATAATTAGCAAACCCTAATGCCACTTTAAAATTCTCATGGTTTTCCCCTCATCTGGGATATTTTAAGTATACAGGAATCAATTTAAGATTTGCCAACTGCAAAAAATACTATTTATCCTTTAATATCAAATTATGCCAACAACATGAATATGAGTCAGGGCGGTCTAAATTAAATTCTATTTCGTCAAAAAAAAATTACCTTTTTCCACATTTCTTCCTTTTTATATTATCATTATATAGCTGATTGGCTTAAACTTTGTGTTCTTCCAATTTCCTTCGTAAAAATTGAGAACACTATTTGGAAGTTACAGAGGAATTAAGTTTGTTCTTTATTTTTTTTGCATTAACTTTCGAGTTGCTTTTTGCAACCCGAAAGTTAACTTTGTAACAAAAAGAAAATTATTGAGATCTTGATCTTGATCGCACAAAAATATTGCTTCAAACGTTATGAAATTTGGTAAAATTTTAAAAATTTTCATATCAGCGTTTTAACAAATATTACGCATAAAATGGCAGCAGGAGCATTTGATTGCTTGAACAAGGCAAACAAGTCTAAAAAAACTTGTTTACTTAAAAAAGTTCCGTTAAGCTACCGCTCATGAAGAAACTAAAAATTTTACTTTTGGATGAAAACAACGAAGATAAAACAAAATCAAAAAGAAGTTGTAGTTGTTAAAATTCGATTATTATTTACCCTGCACCACAATATATGAATGAAAGTGGGATTAGTGCGTTCTTGTCTTGATTTGACCAATTTTTATTACAATTATTAGTCTTTCAAAGTGATACTTGGAATAGCGGTTGTATGAGACCATTGAAGAATATTTAACCGATCCTCGTATACATTTGCACATTGTTTTACAATATCATAATACTAATCTGTGCCAAATGTAAATAAAATCGCTTTAAATTTACTCACTTATATGACAATCATTTACGTACGTGGGTATGAGTTACAACATTCAATTATATTAAGTATACGCCAGTATAAAACAATTTTCACAAACCTAAAATCAATGTGTAGAATGAAAAGGTTCCAATTGTACTTTCACCAATGAATAAATGAACGGGTCTGGGTCCTTGAGCAGAATGTCTCCAATTTTTGTAGTTTTTTATTAAATACCTTTTTATACTGTGACCAAGAAATTATTTAAAAATTAAAGATGATGCAAGCAAAACGTGTACATTGGCAATGATTGGAATAGTCAGTAGACTGAAGCATTTGAGTCAATAGAGATTTGTAAGTATTTTAATTTGAAATATATATATTTAAAATTTACATCACTGATGACTTTTGAAGTTTGATATAAATTTACTTTTGATATTTTGTTTGCATGTTGCAACTAAAATCAGTTTTTTAAACACTTTTTAGCTGACTCGAATCCATAGTTATCGATTATATGAAGCTGAAGTTTATCAGCACCATAATACTTCTGAAGATTGTTAGCACTATATTACTTCTGAAGCCTCGTATTCAATATCTCCCTTCTAAGCAGCCAAAAAGGATTAAAATCCTGGGAATGTGGTAACAAATTCAATATTTTAATACAAAAATTAGGCCACTTCTCTTCTATCTGTCCATAATTCAATATAATTATTAAATGGTATGTACACTTTTATTCACGACTGTAAATTAAATTTTTCTAATTTTGAAAAATAATTTAAATTGCGTTCTGTATTATAAATTCTAATTATAAATTCTAAAACTACTAAAATTCACAACCAAAAAAAATGCAAATTAAATTTATTATTAAAATTGTTTTCATTTAATATTTTCCATTTTTATTATTCAATTTAAAAATGTTGACTATTGTGCCAACAAAAAAAGTGAACAAGAAAAAAAATAAATATTTTAAATCTAAATTTCAACTGACAGTTTCAGACCTGCATATGTTTTCCATTTTTTTTCACAAATTGAAGAGTTATATGAAGTTCATGTTTTATGGCCTAAAAGTATGCTAAATATTACCAAAACAAAAATGAACAACACTGATTTATACATTTGTATACACATACACATATGTGTATGTGTGAAAGAATAAATCTACATATGAATGAATGAACTGTATATATGCGAGAAATGTATAAAGTTTCCTTTTATACAGGAGCAAAACACACTAATACACTTTTAAATCTTGTGTCTGTGAAATATAAAAAATTAAAAACTTTAAGCATATTGCGCCAAAAAGTCTACTAAAGTTTTTTTTTTTTTTTTTGTATTTAAGGATTTCGCCTACTTTTTTCTTTTATTGATTGTGGTTTCAGTTTTTCTCCTCTTTTCTGTTTTCTTTCTTTTTCCATACAATTTTATTTATTTTTTTTTCTTACGGAAAAGTAAAACTTTTTCCTGCGGTTTTTAAATTGAAAATTCAAACAAAACTCTTTGTGACATCAGCATAACTTAAAAGGTGAGTTAAAAAACACATTTTAACAAAAGTTTTGTCATTTCACTATTTTTAAAGAAATTTTTGTAGTCATTTTTTAATACTGAAAATGATTAAGAATGATGTAGAAACTGAAAATGTTTAAATCTCTATATCTATAGTCAAATGCGATTAACAGCTTCACCGTCACGCGATATATCAATATGTAGTAAACACTATACACTATATCGCTAACAAATGTAACGTTTTAAGATATTAAAGAATTCTTCACGAAAGCTATCTCCCAACAAGTGCGAAATAGGTAGTAAGGCGATAGTAAACAATATGTTCAACCACCTGATCAAATGAGATAGTAACTACATACAATTACCCCTGTTGCAGAAAGAAACTCCACGTACAAGTTTTTGCTGAAATACTGGTCGAGAGCTCAGTAAAGTGAATAGTAGTGTCACTTTTTTCGACTGTAGATGACCAGATCTACACATTCACCAAAAACTAATTATTTCGGCCTATGGACACAACCAGTCTACAGGGGTTCATTACTTCACATGGGCCCCACAAAAATATTCCCCTCTTTTAGCCCATAAAATTCCAAAATATAAGCGATTTAAGCGATAATTAATATTTTCACTGTTAAGGGTCTAAATTCTATTCATTCTACGGTTTGTCCACTAAAACTGTTTCTAGACAACTGCAATATTCGAGACAACTGCTTCTGTAGAACTGCATTAGTTCTTTAGATATTTGATAATTAGTTATACCCCACATCACCGAAGGTGGTTGAGCCTGTTGTTTGTACGTGCAGAAAACATGTTGCTACCTGCGACTCAGAATCACTTTTTGAATTGACTGTCTGTCCGGCCGCCTATTTGGCTGGCGGTCCTTGTAAACAGAACATTCTACATGTTGCAATTTTTGAAATATTGCGATGAAATTTGAAACATATTATTATTTTGGCTTATGGGCGAAGCCTATTTAAATTGTCCATATTCGGTCTAATATTTCAGGTACCTCCCATATAAATTTTATTCCCGGAATGAGGTTTTATTGTCATAAAAATCCTCAATACAAAGCGATTTAAACGGAATTTGTCACAAGTAAGTCTAAAAAGTGATGTACCAAAGTATGTGTGAGTCGGTTCATTATTTCTCATAGGTGTCATACAAACTTCTTTCCAAATATCACTTTTATGGGGAAAAATCTGACATATACGTTGGTATTGTTAAAATAGTCATATTAAGATAAATATATGCAAAAATCTATGTGCAAAATTATATGAGAGTCGACTCATAACTTCTTGTAGCCCCCATAAAACCACCCAGAAAAATTGATTTTAAAAAGCATAAACCCCAGTGTCACAATAATGTACTTCACACTTAATATTAAATTAGAAAATTTATTAATACGAGGATTGTACATTGATTTTTCTTAACCACTATTTTTAATCATCAATGTGTTGCAGGGTACTAGATAATCGGGTTTGACAAACCATATATTCTGACTTAATTTTGCTTTGTATGGTGGCTACATCAGGGACATCTTTTTCGTTCTACATTTTGACCAGGAAAATAATTCTTTAAAAAACTAATTTCGACTAAAATTAAGAACTCTCGCTGTATTAGTTCTTTTATTAATTATTTATATCTATGGGGGAACATATGCCCCTGAAACATTATAGCTTATAGCTTTATAGTTTATTTCTTTTAAGCCTATTTCTACAAAATCAGTCTTGGAATCCAAAATATTAAGGACTTAAGGAGTCCACACAAGAAAGAACACTGCAAAAGAACTATGAAATTTCTGGTGAAAAAGTTATTGAAAATGGTACCCAAGTCAACTAAAGTAGTATTTGTATTTAATCAATACTTCGATTTTCGTAATGCGATTTACAACATATCGTCACTTATTTTTCCCATTCCTGAATAAAAGAGTCAAATATATCGAAATTGGCATAAAATGGACATCGAAAGAATCCTATATTTGGAAATAAAGGAAAACTTTAAACGTAACAATTTTGTTCACATTAATTATTTCGGAATAAGAGTTTGAATTATCGTAAAAATGTTATTTAAAAATAAACTTATTAAAAAAAAATTATCGTTATATTATTATTTTTTAATTTATTTATTTTAATTTTTAATACAAACAGAAAAAATTAACTTTTTTGTTAAATGTATTTAATTTTGATTCAATAATATTTCTTTTGTATTTAAAATCGTATTTATATGTCCGTTATTTTCTATATATATTTTTTTAACAATTTTTCTCATAAATTAATTTACATTGTGTTCGTTTTAATTAATTTTTATTTTGCACATGGCAGCAAATAAACATACATCTGAACATATGTTTATATATATAAAACATACATAAATGCATATCGTTCGTTTGCTGCAAAATAGTCATAATTCAAAAAAATATATTTTTGCATAAGACATATTTTTAATTTTTTGACAGAAACATATTTTTTGACAGAAATTCATGAAGGAAATCTTGGTAATTAATTATTTTTTTAAACACTTCATTAAGTTATATAATTCGCATAACATATATTTCTTGAAATCCTGTCTGATGTATAAATTCTTCATTCACAAAAATTTGCCAGATAATAAACCACATTATTTACAATGCACCACTGATGCTAAGTCGAAACTTGCGAATTTTTCGTTATAACGTCCTTGCAGCAAATGGACAATATTTACATGCTCGCATACATACGTATAAGTAATATGGATATGGTTGTATATATATATTTGATTCATAAATGATCATTTGCTTATATTAAATTCATCAGTTTGTTAATTTATTGCTTATTAAATTAATTGTTTATATCACATATATTAACGAGTTTAACAGCTGCGGTCAAAATAATAGCACCACTCACATGTCACATTTTCGTTGCTGATTTGTGTTTTTCTTTTGATGAACAAACTTATGAAGAAATAAGGAATATTATTGGATAATATCTTAAATGATTCATCGTATATTCTATTAAATTACAAAATGCGACATTTATCTCAGCTGCGGGGATTAAAAAAGACGTAAATCTCACAATAAGTACTAAGGCTGTATCAAAGGGGCTATAACTTGAAATCTCATATACCATGAAAAATCCCGCTTTTTAATGATCCACATGTCTTTAACAGATTAAAGTTTGCTAAAACTTACTTATTCTTACTTATTCTATAGACAGATGAGTCTAAATACTTTTATTTCTAAGGAGGCCTCTAAGCAAATAATATAATTGAAAACTTACAACAAAAACTAGTGTTATGCTATGGAGATTCTTTTCATACTATAGTGTTGGACCCATTTACCGTATTAAAACAATAATGGATGTGTCAGAATATACGAAAATTTAAGACAAATTAATGCTACAGGATGCATCTAAAGAAACGCCACTAATTTGAGCTTTGCAACAGAACAACGCCACGAAACATATCACCAAAATAGCTAAAAATGAATAATGGATTTACTGTAATTATATAGCCTTCACAGTCTCCCGATTTAAATACAATCCATAAATTGTGTGGGTTTAGCCAATATAGAGTAGGCATTGAATTCTATTATCTTGGAAAGTTACAACAATTAATTAAGGTAATAAAATTAATGGAAAGGCAACGTTCGGCTGTTATTACTAACAAAGGAGATGCTACAAAATGATAAGAATAAATATTAAACTCCATCGATAAAATACCACTAAAAAATTAAACAACAATTATTTAGATTTGGTTTTTGTTATAGTTTAAATCGGGTGGTGCTATCTTTTTAATTAGTCTTCTGAAGAAAATCAATGAAAGAAAAATAATGAATATAAATACTTCTGCTTTTCTACAATAACTTTTCAACTTATTTTTAATATAAATTAACCATCAATTAAAAAAAAAATTATTCAAATGAATTTTATGACTTATTTAAGAAGACGTATATATATGGTGCTATTTTTTTGACCTCATATGTATATACAAAAATCAATAAATGATACAAATAAACCGTATGTGTATGTAAGGAAGTTAAAAGTTCTTGGTTAATATAAGGGTAACATAACAGCTCTGCTATTTTAAATATTGTTGGTTGTGATAAATGGGAAATCAGTCTAAAAAGACGTGGATTTTTTTAATATTTATTCCTTTGTCTCAATTCATAAATGAGAGGCCCAATTTTGAAGGGTCGCCGATTACGTTTCTGAACAAGAAGAAACCTGTATCCTAAATCAACAGCAAAACATCTCAGATCTATCCATTTCATTAAAGTAGATTTTTTTTCTGTAGAGTCCACGGTTATTCGAGGTTTGAAAAAATTCATTAGCAGTTGATTAAACATACATCAAGGTTTTATAAACTGCATGGGTGAAAGGAAAAAACTTTAGAAAAAGCTACAAATTCAAAAGAATTTGGACTTGTTTTTTTTTTTTTTGCTTTGAAAAACATATTATTATTTCATTAATAATATGTTCTTTAACATTAAAAAGTTGAAGCAGTATTTTTAATATATACCAAAAAATTAATCTCGTCAAACTTTGGAAAATTTAAAATTTAATTATTGAATAAGTTAAAAAAATCGAATGTTCCAAGTACCTCAATAACTCCCTCCTTGTAGATCCTATGAAAACTAAGAACTATGATAATGCTCCACCCATATCATTGTGTTTCGTGCAAATTCATCTAACCAATCGAAAATTATACATTCATTTCCAAAAGAAATTTAAAGAGTTTTGAAAAATGTTTGAAATCTTAACTTTAACGAAAATTATAAAAATGATTTATATTAAGTATACGCCCAGTATCAGTATTTTCAAATAATTATTTCAAATAATATCAAAAAAAATATACGTATTAAATTTCATTAAAATATCTCAACATTTGCGACCTGTGCATAATTGTAATTTTCATTTTCAAAATACATCTTGAGAAATGTATTTCCTAACAGATTTCTGATAAACAAAAGCTTCACTTTTCATAAAAATATAGAATTTTCTTTAACTGCATCTGAATTTAATTCTCTTATAGTGCGAATGAAATTCTTATGTAACACTTCTTTATAACATTAGTCTAAAATATATTACGTCAAGTGAAAGTAATTGTTATTATTGAAGAAATGAAATGAAACAGGTGATAATTCGATTTTTGTTGTTTCCCCATTTTATATTAAAACGCCTTCAGCTTTAAATCAACTAATAATAAAACGAAATTATATATGAATGAACCCTGGCATTGTAAGGATAAACATATTTAACACTAGATTGCTAAAGCAAGTCATTTTGACTTCTTTTAAATTTTAATTGAAAAAATAGTTTGTATTTAACATGGAAAATTTCTTAGAATTTAGGACTTGTTATTCCAAGTTATTGTCCTAAATTAAAAATTTAGTTTTATAACGGAAAAAAATATAAAAATATAAAAAAATACCCAACATTCACCTTTAAGTATAAACATCGACTTAGAATCACTTTCTGGGTCAATATAGCGATGTTAGTTTGGATGAGTGGTTTACTCTCCATCTTAATTATACATATAGGTAAAGGTCTCAATTTTAAAGATATTTTTATGAAATTCGGTATATATGATTATTTTCGCAGAAGGACGAACGAAGCCTTCTGAAATTTTCAATGGTTGGTATATTATTGTTCATAGCCCACAGTGAAATGCTTTCTTAAAATAGAACTTTTAGTTTATAAAAGTTTTTAAATTTATAAATTTAGCTTGATTTAGTTTTTTATTAGCCAAATGTTTCCGAAAGGTGGGTTCATAAACGATTACAATTCCCATACAGGACACTATTCCGAAAATCCTTTTAAAGCATATAAATCACCAAAATTTAAAATCGTGAAAAAAATTAGTACAACTGAGAAGTGTACTATTAGTATTAAATTTTACGAGGATTGATAGGCCCCATTAAGACCCGCTGTGAAATATCACGTAAAACTTCTCAAATTTCACATAAGTGTAGATATTATGATAAATACAAATCACAAAATTTAAATTCTACGAGTATTGGTCACTAATTGGTCTAGGATATCATTTTGAAGCCCGAGACCAAATACTTAATTTCTTCAACCCACATTTTACTTGTTTTTTAATTAAGTCATTTTGACTGCTTTTGGGCAATATAGGTATTTAAAAAATGTCAATCTTTCTAGTGTTAAATTTTATAAAATTACTTAATAATTTAAATAAATTTACTAAAAAGCTTAACACAGTCTTAACAAATATTTACGTTTTATTTATAAAATTAATATTTTTGGTTTAGTTTAACATTTTTGCTTACAAACCTTTTTGATAAAATGGATATCAAATATTAAAATTTATTTTCCAAACTCTATTTATTAGTAAGTTTTCTTAGAATTTGTAAGCAAAAGTGTTGTTACAAACAAAAACTTAACATACTTGTAGGTCTTAAAAGTATATTGTTAATGTAGCATAGTTTAAGGCAGTTTTGTTTGTAAAATACTACTTAAAGTTTAAGTGACATGTCAAAGTAAAACTTTCTTCATTTTGGTTTTAGTTTTTTTGTTTTTTGTTTTTGTAAATTTTATCCATAAATTCCAATTAAAATATTTTATGAACAGAAAAATGTAAAACCAGAAAAAAAACTTGTAATATAATCTTATAAATTGGAAACTTTCAAGCAAAACCATTTTTAACATTAATAAGTTTTGCACTTAAATTACACCATTAAAAATATGCCAAAAGTAGAAAAATAAAATAAAATATTTGAAATTGCCTTGGACTTGTTTTAAAGTTTTAAGAAAAATAACAAAATAATTTCATTAAAAAAATGATTTAAAATCGTATTTTACTAATTTAATGAATATACGATTAAAGTCATTTTTGCCATGAGACTTTTTATAACGGTTGCAAATATGTAAAGTATAGGATTCTTGATAGTTTCATGATCAGTGCTAGATGAGCCCACTATAAAATGTGTGACACAAAATAAAACTTATAAATTACACTTTATTGTGCCCATCTTTCATATGTTCCCAACAAAACTTGTTAAATTTGTATAGTATGTTACATTTTTACCTCTGGAACCATTATCTAATTGGCTGCCTAATAAACCGATTTCTTTCGTTGCAAATAAAAAGAGCTTTAGTCAGTTCTTCTAATCTAAACAATTCAACTACTCTGATTTTTATTAGATTAACACACATAAACCGGTATTTCAGCTGACAGTCTACTCCTTAAGTTCACAATTTGTAATAAAGTGACAGTTTACAGAAGTCTAACTAACCTAAATGTGATACGTTGTTATTTATACACAAACACAGTTTCATTCCAGATGTTTTGCATATCATGTGATATGCGTTATGTTATGTTCTGTATTTTGTAACAGTGCAAGAACAACTCAACCGTTAAATTCAAATTATAAGTATTTCGTTAAAATAATTAAATTAGAAATAAAGTTGTTTACCTTTCCTTAAAACTTCAATCAATACAATTATACCCACCACCACCACAAGTAGTGATATAAGGCCCTCCGGTATAAGCTTTTAAAACTCATATTAACCAATCTTGAATATATGTAACTTATATTTATATTTACTTTAGCTCTCATATAAGAACGGTTTTGTGCATAAAAATCTTAAGTATTAAAATTCGACATAATCATTTTTCTAACTTTTTTTAAAGTACTGGCTTGTAATACAACCGAAACACACTTTTATACTTAAATGTTTTTATATATCAATCAGCAATACTTATATGATTTTATATATCAACCATATTTCACTTTAGTTTTTATATATGAATCACTTTTCCAACTTACGCAAATGTTTGCATTACGGAGGGTATTTAAATTCAGCTAAATACAATAAATTTCCATTCAATATTTCAGAACATATTAAATTCAGATAGCAGGTAACAATATAACAAATGATTCCACTACACTGAGCAAAGCATTTAATAAATTGGAATAACTTTCCTAAAACTCAATAACCATAAGGGAAGAAATCAAATTGCAACGGGATCAATTACTTTAAAAGCTAATTCGATTGTTACATTCGATGAAAACGAGTCCGTTATACCCTCCACCATTTGCCATTGCAGAAATTTTTGGAACTGTTTTGTTTCTAAGTGAATTATCAAATAGTTACAAACAATCAGACTAAATTTAATTCAGCTCTGTCCAGAATATATATACTTCATGGGGTCTAACATCATTCCTCCACTTGTAGTGGTGGAGGACGTTTTTTCAGTATATAAATTTCAAAATAGTTTAAATAACAACTAACAATCAAGTTTTCCAATTAAATGACTTTTCCAATTTTATTAAATATATTGTAAGTGCAGGGTTGTTAAATTTAAAAAAAAAAAATATTTTTCCTCTTTTGATCCAAAATACATATACATTTTATTGATTCTTATATTTTTCTAAGCCCGAAAATAAAAATTTTATGAAATTTTTTATCAAAATTTTAAAAAATTTAAAAAAGTACACAAAAAATAGAAATTTGGGACCAACAAAACGGCAACGGTCACATTGCTTGGTGTGGAATAATTATGGACTATAACTGTCTTTAATGAAAAACGTTTTAGGCTGCAGGATATTCGGATAAAGTATGATGAATCACAAATTGTATATTACAAATAATTGAAAACAACTTTTCAGAAATTATAATTTTGATAAAGCTTTATTGGAAAATATTACAGGTATCAAAGCTTTTGAATAGAGGATGGATGATTGGTGTTACCAAACAATTTATTTTACTTTTTAGTAAATATTGTACATTATTCTGGAAAGTATATAGATTCAACGCAGCCAATTATCGATTACACAGTGGTTTTAGCCATTTTGTGGCTAAATTTAACCGTTTTCAGTCTCGTTTAGACACCAAAAAATTAATGGCTATATGAACACATAAAATTATATATCATTCCCTGTAACTTATTTTGAATATTTTTTTTTCTTAAAAGATCAATTAAAAATATCAAATTCGAAAACAAGATGATTATCAATTGAAAAGTCAATCAGTTTCCAGAATTTTCGATAAAAAAACAAACTTTAGGATAATTTTTTGAAAAGGCTAATATTCTTCTGGAAATGTATGAAGACTAACATATTCGATTATATTTGACAAATCTGATTTTATAGATGATTTCATTTTTATACCCTTCTCCACCCCAAATGGTAAAGAAGAATTAAAAAAGAAATAATCTAAAACCACATAATGTATATATATTCAATCAAAATTTGAATCGATTTGGCTATGTCCGTCTCTTTGTCTGTTATTGAAATTATTTAACAGTGTTCAATGAAATTTGGCCTGAGAATTTGTTATTGTCCTGAGAAAACTGAGACTGATATCCGTACAATTTCAATTCTTAATTGACAAATTTAAATGAAATTCCAAAAATGATCGAAATCGGTTCAGTGTAGAAAAAGTTATAGTCAAAAATAAAAGTAATTTTATGACTCATTAAGATTTCCTTGTTATATTAAAAAACAAAACTTTCATATATTGTCCACTTTTGAGAGTGTATATGTGAGTGTGTATATACGAGAAGTAAAGTATTTATTTTAAACACATTTGTGGTGAAGGGTTTAAAGATTCGATATAACCGAATATGTCATTCTTATTTATTTCAAAATATGTTTTTTTTATTTAATAAAAATTATTTTTTGTTTAAATAGTTCAATAAATCTCTTTTTAACGAATGTGTTCTAACAAATACTTTAATAAATGAATTACTTTTGTTTTAACTTTATTTTTTTTTTTTTTTTTTTGTAAATTTCTCAATAATTTTCTTAGCCACCTTTTTTTGTCACTATTTGCTCTTCAAGAATTGGCAACACTAATAGTGATGTAATAAGATCGATCCTCAGTTTCAAAACTTATCTACCAAGATAAAAATGCTTAAAGTTTTTTGGTGTTTGTTTAATTTAATTGAAGTACTTTTTCTATTTCAACGCTTATTTATCAAGATCTTCATATTTCTAATTTTTAGGTGTCTTTCTCGCAATATATCGATTCAATATATCTAAATTCATAATATTCATTTAAAATTCATACTGAACTATACTTCTTTTTATTATAAAAAGTGTGTCGGTCGACACACTATAGCAGAGGAAACACTATATTTTGTAAAAGAACATAAACATAATTGAATTTTTTTTCCAATGTTGATTTTAATATTTAATATCCCTTTAAAAATATTAAAGAAATTACATTTTCATTCCATAAATTTATAAAACTATAAGAATCTTAATAAACAAATAACTGCTGTTTTGCTAACTAAAACGATTTTTATTTAAGACCCCTGTTTTAAAACAAACACAAATACAAGATTTAGAAAATTCACACAATAAGTTACATTGTGTTTTCTACAAAAAAATCACATACACAAACACATACATGTATTGTATATTCATATATAAGAATACTGTTATATATCTATGAAATGTCTGCGTTTATATATTCATACAGGAATTAGGTTTATCATCAAAATACAAAAGGAATCTAAATTTACAGACATTTCAGTTGTATTTTTCATTTCTTTGTTTTTTTTTTTCGTGAGTGTATAATATACGACTCTTTATCCCATAACAACACATACATATCAAAAACATACACACGCACTTGTATACATTTTACACAAATAGAAGACATAAAATTCAAGTAGCAAAAAAAATGAAAAAAGAAATCAAAACATAAAACTTAAAAAAATATATTTTTAGTTTGTATTGTAGCAAGAAAGCAACAACATAGAATAATACCACAAAATGTCGCATTTAATTATAATGTTGCCATGTATATAAAACATCATGAAGTTATATTATCCAAGAAACATAGTTGGGACGAAATAGTGTAGGGATTCTTAAACTTTTGTGTAAGTGAAAATATGTAGAAAAAATTTAACATCTGGTGGTAGTTTCATAAAGTATTTACTTCACCGTATGAGTAATATTACTCATACGCGCAGAGATTGCAAAAAGTTTTTTATACCCTCCACCACCACAAGTGATGAAGAGGGTATATTTACTTTTTATTCTGGTGTTAAGCAGGAATTATCTAAGACCCCATTATGTATATATTCTTACATTAAAAAAGATCTGAGTCAATTTAGCTATGTACGTCATACTGCCCGTCTTTTTATTGTTAGCACGCTCACATCCACAATAATTGACAGAACTCAATGAAATTTGGTCTCAGTATTTGTTATGGACCCAAAATATTTAAAACCATCAAAATCAGTATATTTAAAGATATGGACTGGTCTCTGAAGCAATCTCCAAATATCTTTCGAAAAATTTTTAATTTTAAATCGATAAATTAGAACGAAATTCTGGCATTTAATGACATTTATATACCTTATTACTGTAACCAAATATTATCTAAATCAGTTGAGTAGAAAACAGTTATAGTCAAAAATATAATGTATGTAAAAAGCATTACATTGGTATTATGGAGGGTATTGCAGATTTGGGATAACCACATCTATCATTCCTGCTTTTTTTTTAAACCCTCCATTACCACAAGTGGTGAAAAGTGTATATTTACTTTGTCACTCCATTCGTAATGCGAAGAAGGAATCATCTCAGAGCCCATAATGTATATATATTCTTATATCAAAGAAACTCTTAGTCGATTAAGCTATGTCCGCCCGTCTGTCCGTCCGCCCGTCTGTCCATCTGACTGTTATTAACACGTTCACATCCACAAAAACTGACAATGAAATTTCGCATTATGTTTCCACTTTTTTTATGTTGACATGTCATTCGGCCACTATAGCAATCAAGCCCTTGAGTGGTACAAGAAAAATAATGTAACATCCAATCTACTCAGATTTAAATCCAATCGAGAGATATTTGGCTCCCGTTAAAAGAAAACCGGAGAGCACAAAAAAGTGTTTGAGCAAAGTGACAGACAGAACAATGAAAATGTTAATCGAAGGGTTTCCGAAAAAGATTCAAAAACTATGAATGATTTATTTTTTAACATATAAGCTTTCACCCGTTGCGCTTTACTGTACAAAAAGTTCTCCTCAATCAGAGATCTCTAATGAAATTTCAAAAATTTCATGCAACGTGCATTTTGTCAAATCCCCCTGACCACATCCGTTTCTTAACTTACATGAAAGCTACTCCTTCCTTTGATCCTAACTGTCTTACATTTTATCCTATGGAGAAATGTTAACACTGTTTAATATAAAAAATGTTGAATTTGATTTCATAAAGATTTCCTTATATTCCTCCTACACCTCCATTGGTTGTTGTATATAAGTCTTTACCTTTCACTTCACATATTCCACAACAGTTTGAGAAACTCACATTAACAACATTTCCATTTTTATAACAAAACTACGATCAGAAAACTAAAATAAACTTTTTAATCTATATATATGTGTATGTATGTATGTATGTATGTATGTATGTATGTATGTATGTATGTATGTATGTAGACTCTGAAACGTCTGGGCCGAGGGTACCTTCCATACAAGACAAGAACGGGAGTTCTCAAATTTGATCTCAACAACTTTCTCAAGAAATCTTTTTACTGGAAAAAACGAAGAACGAACAATAAAAATCAAAATTTCTTGGCAAAACGACATTTCAGAAAATAATTCATAACTGTATTAAAAGATCATCAGTTTTCCAGCAATTAGGAAATGGTGTTAATCTGAAAATTGTAAATTTTTAAACAAAAGTGTGTTATATAATGTATCCTATTTCTTTTTTAGTTTGCTTCCCTTCTATATTAGTTGGAATTGTAGTTAAGCGTGAATATGTGTTAGTCTTTGATTTTTTTTATGAGTTTTTGTTATTTTCTTATGATTTGCATATTAATTTAAATCTCATATAGTTGAGCTAAATTTATTTGCATATTTGCAATTTCATCATGTCATTTTGTTTTTATTAAATTGTTTATGGACATTAAAATTTATTTATGAATACAATTTCAAATTGGAGAATATGAAAAGAGTTGTTTCGGAATCCAAAAATAAAAAAATTATTAAAATAATTGTGAAAAATTTTAAATGGAGATATTGATTTATTATTAATTATTTATTTTAAGTCTGATTACACAATGGGCCCTATAGCTCTACAATAAAAGGTGGTCTAATTTTACATTAACAAAAAAGTGAGAGTGTAATAGATGTAATTACCCACTTTAATATGCTGGCTTGAAAAATTATGGTCTAATCCTAGTAAAACTTTTTAATGTCGTACCAGTAAGAAACAAGCATGATTTTAATGTGAAGTTTAAAATGAATTTGACGAAGATTTATATATGCCCTTAGAACTGATATTTAGAAGTGGGTTTGTATGGGACCTATGGAGAAATAATGTATCGACCACTGCATATTCTGGCATATCCTTTCATGTTATAAGACTTACTTGTATCAAATTTTATATAAATGATTTTATATTTAGGCCTTATATCAATTTAGAACCCTATACCGAGAGGAAAAATTTGTATGGAGGTACCCATATGGCCAATTTCAAAAAGCTTTGTCCAAAATTTGTACAAAATTCATCGAATTATCTCGAAAATTGCGACCTGCAGACTGTTCACAACCGACAAACAGACACACAGACGGACATCGCTAAATCGATTCAGAAAATATTTCTAATCTTAAAGGTAACACCATTTCCTCTACATGTTACAAACATCAGCACAAACACATAATACTCCAACCACTTACGGTGATGCAGGGTATATAATTTCGTCGAATGTCAGCTTAAAACTGTATTCTGATAAGGGACTTTATGGAAGCTGGTTCAAGTAACGGTCCCAGCGTCCATTGATTTCTTTACAGATCTGTTAAGCTTGAAACCATATTCTGAAAAAATATATGA
>PYHX02000413.1:72121755-72145470 GCA_004302925.2 Cochliomyia hominivorax | reverse complement strand
TATATAATTTAAGTTCAATTGTCTTATTTTTTATTATAAATAATGAGCATATTAATTCATTTATGTTTACCATGTTAACACAAATTGTAAAAAATAAATTGAAAATAATATCTTGTCTTAATAACAATAGTTTTTATATAACGAGCTGTTTAATAGCAATAAAATTGTGATCGATCAAACATATTTCCAAAATACTGCGACCACGATATTTTTTTATTTAATAAAAAATTTTTTATTACAAACGCAAATATTTTCAAAATAAAATTAATTCAACAATTAACATGTTGATGATAACAATTATTGCTTGCTGCGAATATATATATGTTTGCGACAAACATATTACGAAATGTTGTTTTCTGCGTTTTATTTAGTGTATTATACATACACATTTTGATTGTGATGGAACCATTATTCATCTTCATTCCATATAAAGGTTTTCATGATATCTGCTTTTTATTGGTTAATTCTAAATTTATATTAAATAATAATTTTTTTTTCGTATTCGAGGACGCTTTTTTTTTTGCAAAATCCATTTTTCAAATGACTCGAAAGCTGGTTTTTGAAAATGTCGGTGTTTTTCATACACTAATTCGAACAATTTAGTCTTCTAGCTTGGATGTTTAATGGAGATGTGTAACATTTTAAACAGGAAAAACAATTGAAAAATTATTTAAATTATGCAATTTCACTCAGAGGATGCCAGCTTTAAAGCATTCTTCTCGTTAGTGTCGCTATGTCGGATAATTATACAAAAGGCGGACACTTTCCCTTTCATAGTCTGATTATGGCAAATATGACAAAGGTCTTTAAAATCCCTCTTCTTGCATTAGATCTCAATGTGCAGTAGGGTGGGTCAAAAAAATTGTATCAGTCATCACCTACAATAATTGAATAATTGATGGTGGTTCAAATACTTTAAAGCGCATACTGTAAAGCGCAGCCATTGTTAATACGATCCAAATAACTTTCTCGTTGTTCATGATTTAACACCTGCATCGTCTTTTTCTTGATAGTTTTTGAACACAACATCAATTCTAGTACTTACTTCTGGTACTTTGATACTGGTCCTTTCTTATCCCCTTATATCTTACTATTTATATACGAAGGAATTGTCCTTTGCGACAAAGTATATAAAGAATATAAAACATTAGATGTTACGATTATAAACAACGATTAGGGAAGATTTCATTCGCTATACTAAGTAAACATTTCTGTATTATTTTATTGATGTTGAATTCGGATGTTGAATTCGGAATTTGGTTTACTGTAGAAGTTTCTAGACTGATGGAGCTACTATCTGTCGTTGTCCGAAAACAAGTCCTCCTTCAGTTGTGTCATAGTGGGTTATGAGACGACTGAGTTTAACTTCGTATGAACAAAAATTTGGACAACATTAAATTCACCTGCAGACTTTATCGGTTTCTGCATTTGTTCTGTTGTTTACAACATACAGTATAAAAAAAGGCGTTAGATCCACCTTTAAGTGTACCGATCAACTTAGAATCGTTTCCAGGGCGATTTAACGATATCTATCCGTTTGTTTGTCTGTCTGTCCGGATGTCCATGTAAATTTTCTGAGCACTCTACATGTCACAATTTTTAAAATATCTCCATGAAATTTGGTACATAACATTATTTTGGCCAGGGACAAAGCTATTGAAACTGGCCATTTCGGTCCAATATTTATTTCCATTCAAAATTTACTCCGGAATTTAGAAAAAATAAGTCTTATAATATTTTTAAACTATGTCGGCCCATTGCTTCTTATAGGTCCCATACAAGCTCCCTTCCAAATATTACTTTGAAGGGCATAAATCTCACAAAACGTTGGTATTGTAATAATAATTGGTCAAATTAAGATAAGCAAAAATTTATGTGCAAAATTATACAGAGTCGGTCCATAATTTTTCTAGCTTCCATATAACCCCAGATAAAAATTTAAAAATTTCCTAAGATTCACATAAATGTAAGTTTCACAATAATATACTACACATTTTAAAAATAATTCAGAAAATCAACTTATACGAGGGCCGTTCATTAATTTCTTTTAACAGGTTTATAATCAACATTGTGTTATAGGGTATTATGGAGTCAAGCTTCACCGACCGTAAATTTTTCCTTATTTCATTTTGTTTTAGCTATAACAAATCTGAATAACATAATATATAACAGAAACCAATACCAATTAATTATGAGTCAAAATTGTAATATAAATATTTCATATTTTGACACCATTAAAAATTCATTAGAATTTATTTGATTGATAATTTTGTTAATAAATAAACAAAAATATTTCCATCAATATCTACTAACTTCCCAAATATGAATAAATTTCTGTAGAACTTCCTGTTAATACAGACTTCATCTATAAATTCTACAAAAATGTTTTACATAACTGAATGTAAATAAGAGATTTAGAAAATTACAATTAAATTTTAAGAAGACCATAAAATTAATGAAGTAAGTTAAATAGAAATAACAATTAAATGATTAAATTTAAATGAAATATTATAGTCGGTCAAGCCGGAATATGTAATGCCCTACAACACATTGAAATTGAAAACTACGAAAAGTTTATGAACGCCCCTCATATAATTTACTTTTCTGATTTTGTTTAAGTGTGAAGTACATTAACATGACACTTAGATTTATGTTCAATTTATGTATTTTAAAAGGATTTTTTCTGACTTTTCTGACTCTAATATAATTTTCGAACATCAATTTTAGATTGTATTATCTAAATTATCAAAATACCATCGTAAATGTATCTCACATTTTTTATATTTGTAAGGGGTCTTGAGACCTCTAAGAGAATTAATGGATCTACCTTGCTAATTTCACATATCGATTAAGAATGTCATTATACATATAAGAGTAAAATTTCGTTGAAACAGCGTTATGTTTATGACTTTTATTATCTTAAAGTCCATTGCGAAAAAACATTTGTATAGAAGCTACCTGAAATATTGAAGCAAATATGATCAATTTCAATAGGGTTCGTCCTAAGCAAAAAAAAAATAACATGTATGACATTTCATCAAGATTAGACAACAATAGCGACCTGTAGAGAATTCACAACGTTCACATGTACAGCCAGCCGGATAGGCGGACATAGTTTGTCGACTCAAAAATTGACTCTGAGTCGAACAGTACATTTAAAAGTTTTTGTTCTATGTTACAAATATCAACAAAAACGCATAATACCCATCTACCTAAGCTGAATTAGGGTATACAAATAATTGGTAAATATTTTGTGAGATTTTATATTACAATAATGTTAAATGTCATTATATCCTAAACACTGAAGGTGTTTGGAGTATTATGCGTTTGTGTTGATATTAGTAACACGCAGAAAATGGTGTAACACCCATCTTTAAGCATACCGTGCGACTCAGAATTTCTGAGTCGATTTAACGATGTCCGTCCGTCTGTCCGACTGGCTGTCCAGGTGGCAATTTTGAAATATTGTGATGACATTTGGTACATATTATTATTTCGGCCTAAGCACAAAGCCTGTTGGAAATGGCCATTCGACACATTATGATCTTCCTGGAATGGGGTTTTAAGATCATTAAAACAATATGCCGAAATAAGCGATAAACCCCCTTCAAAATATCACTTTCAAAGGCATAAATCTCAAGTATACATCGATATTGTAATTGTAATTGGTCAAATTAAGATATATATAAGCCTAAAAATCGATGTGTCAAATTATACGTGGGTTAGTTCATAATTTCTTGTAGCCCCTATATAACCCCTCAGAAAAAGTCATTTTCATAATAAGTTTAACATTAATTTTAATGTTACAATAATGTACCACACATTTCAGAATAAATCAGAAAATCAAATTATACGATGGTCATTTATTAGTTTTTCGTAAACACCATTTTGATGATGTGGTGTAGGGTGTTTGAATGAGATTTTATTAATACGAAATTTAAATTTATTTAAACTGTCACAATATGTAAACAATAAATAAAGATGCCAACAAATAAATGAAATTAATATTATTTTGTGAATTCTTGCAAATAAGATTAGAAAGAACTTAATTAAATATTATTTGAAATGAAATTTATTTGATGATGTTGAAATATTATCATTTCGTAAAATAATAAATTACTACAGTTGTATTGAGAAGAATGCTGGAGTCATAGAAGAGTTGATATGAGTATAATGGGACAGAATTCAAGCGAAAGTGTCGGCACTAAACTAATATATAATAATTTTATAATTTTGTAACTTTCGAACTCATAAATTAACTCTTATATTTACATTACAAAGATTACATTATTCAAGAGTATAAGTCCAATTGAGGTTTTTCATAAGTCGTCCAAGTGTTGAGCAGTAAATGAAAAACTGTCTCTTCTTCTAGCCAAACATGGCTGCGACAGAAGTCATTATAGGTTAGACCCATCCTTATCGCATGGACTCCTAATAAAATGTCCAGTTATACCTGTTTTCTATTGAATGCAGAAATCAGATATTCCATACAGCTTATTTCCAAAGCTCGGTTACTGTGACCTAGAATCTAAATTAGCCGAATATATTTTTATCTGTTTTAAAAGAATTCGGCATTCAGTCATAAACATCGTTAGCTCTTGGTTACCATCTGCCGCAGTATGGTTATAGATTGTTGTCATAGATTGTTGGTTATACATTGTTGGTGGAATCTTGGAATCTACTTAAAATACTTGCAGTGGATGATAGTTTGTTTGATTAAAAAAAATGCGATATAAACATAAAACATAATGAAACGTTCTGCCGATAATCTTCAAATCGAGTTAAGAATAATGTTACTAATTAAAACAAAAAATCTTTAAAAAGCGATAATGCTTGAATCTAATGAAAGAATATATTTTTGAATTGTGATGAAAAATGTGTATATTATGATAACCTCAAACACATAAGAAGCTATCGACGCAGCAAAAACTTCAAATTAGATCTGACAGAATTTCCAAGCTGATGTTGAAAAACCATGATGATTGGAGTGTTAATGAGGAACTCGACGCGATTGAGAGACAATTTTACAAGATGATTTGTATAGTACAACAACAGCATTAAAAGTTGTTACCACTCAAATGGCTTAAACCTGCAGAGGTCATGTAAACGGATAATCCTTGTGGCACCAGAAGTCTAACCATCGTTATTGCTTAGTTTATATCTCTCGGAACTCCCAGTACCTCCACACGGAATTGTCGTGTTAACATATGTGACCGACTATACCATTACGACTACTGGTCATAAATTTACTAATTTTTTACGCAAATAACTTTAAACTTTCAGCAACAAAATCAACAGCATAGAAGTATAAATTCCGACTGTGAACCACACCAAGATTATATTTGATAGACTATTTATCTCCTCAGTTCACACAACTACAATTACGTACAAATTGCAAAGTATTTGGATTATGGACAAAGAAGATTTACTAGATACATACAAAACGATTCACCGGCCAGTTAAGAATTGTGATTTTCCTGTATGGTCTGCTACGGTAAGTAATACGCGTTAGAGAATTATTCAAAATGCAACCTTAAGAACCATAACAAATGTCCTTTATTCATCATTTTCATGAGAAAACAAAGACCTTTACCATTAAGGTTGGGAGATCATCCTTACGTTAATATTACATAATTGAAATATTCACAGAGGAATGTACTTAGGTATGTACCAGATCCTTTTGATCGGAATCCGTATATCTAGTTATTGTATGAATGTTGTAATTAGAGGCCTCCCACTTCCCGTTGTAAACTGTCTCAAATGGCAGTGACATCTCAAACCTATGTGCTGTATTTGTACAACATCCAGTCCAATCCTACTATTGTGTATTAAATATATCAGTTAACCAAATTATACTAAAGCGTGCATTAACTTTCGTAGCTGTTATTTACGACCTATAATATGGTGTAGACTATTAAACAGCCCGGATTGAAAAAAAAAATAATTTTTATACTCTAAATCACCGTAGGTGGTTGGGGTATACACCTACTATTAAGTATAACGTTCGACTCAGAATCACTGTATATCTGTCATATCGGCTGGATTTTTATGTGAACGTTGTAAACAGTCTGCAGGTCGCTATTTGAGATCTGTAGATATCACGATGAAATTTGGTAAAAATTATTTTTTTTTTTTTTTTTTTAAATACGAAATATTTGACCATTTTCGGTCAAATATTTCAGGTAACTTCCATAAAAATATTTCTCATGGAATATTTATACGAAATTTAGCACAATGTGCCAAAAAATATGCGAAGGTCGGTCGATTATTTCTCATAGGTCTGTTGAATTCCGATAAATTTTTCGTAACTACCATTTTTAACTAAATATGAGATGTAGGGTATTAGATTGTCGGGCTTGAACGACTATACATTCTTACTTGATATTAAAAGAATCGAATTCCATTATATTTGCATCATCTGTGTAAGGCATTCTGTCCTACTTTGCAGTAATATTCTTGTGATATTGATATCTTAATAATTTATTTGTCTTTAATTCAACTTTTTTATAGGCTACAATAATTCGGGATATATATATATATAGATATCTGTCAAATATTTTTATAGTCTTAATAATTAAACATAAATTACATACAAATAATTGCAACAAATTTACTTAAACTCTTTGAAATAATAAATTTATTTGTGTTACAATATTGTCATCACACTAACACTTCTTTAGCAAATAATCTTAGAATTCACTTATATACTTACATACACATAAATATATATAAAACATTTCAGTGTTCAAGGAAATTTATATCAGATCTAAAATAATTTGAAAATCTTGTAGATGTTTTAATTGCACATAAGAAAAGATGTAAAGAATTTGTTTCACTTTAATTTAGTGGCGTTTTGTTATTTAAAATATATAAATTTTATATATAAACACTTATGTCGTAAGCTTTTTTAAGTAAATAAAAATATAATTTATCCCAGCAAACTTAATCAGTTTTAATGGGTTTAGTCATAGAAAGTTTTAATGAGTCAAAGTTTTCGTCCTAAATACACTTAATCAAATGTGGTAGGCAATAAACAGAGTTTAATTCTAATTAACACAATTTTTCTTCAAATTGAAGAAGTGTCTTCAAATATACTAAAAGAATTTAATAAAACAATGTTTAAGTAAAAGATGTTAAATAGAATAAAATTTCGTTAAAAATTAAGGAAAAATATGTTATATCAACAAATATTAATTAAAATGGGTGTAACGCATCGAAAGTAATATAACACACAAATTTATTCAATTCTACATACTAAAATTAAGTTAATTTGAATAAATTTATTGTTTATTTAACTATTTTTTTTTTCTTCAAATAATTTTTTATATTTTCTTTGTCATATAAATGAAATATGACAAAAATTTGTAACTGACTACAGAAATCTAAGGAGGATAATATTTTAAAGAAAATTTTAATTAATTTGATTGAAGTTAAAGAAATATTTTGCATTAATTCATGCAAATGCAAATGGAAAATTCAGCTAATTAACAAACATGTAAGTAACTTTTCATGAGATATACAAACCAGTCGCCTCGCCATCATTCTTTGACATTGCACTCTATTTATCTATTATCTAAAACTAGGTTTTACCCGGTGCGCTTTGCTGCATGAATTTCTCCTCAGTTCTAGATCTCGAAAGAAATTTCACAAATCACAAATCGACGTGTAATAAAAAACAGAATTGGCACCAATTTCTCCAAATCTATAGATATTTTTGTTTGTTCATTAAAATAGTTTCTTGAGGAAATCATTGTTCCCAAATTTGACAATTCTCGCTGCTATAGTTCTTAAGTATTTTATAATGAATTTATTTATTAATTTATTACAACAACTTAACGAAATTCTTTCCTCAATTCTACTAAAATTTCATAAATTTATTTTAAAAATGGCATTTAATTTGAATAATATTCATCAATATAAAGAAATTATTTTTGTCAATTTAAATAATGTATTATTCAAATTGAAGAATATGTATTCAAATTAACCGCATTTTTATTAACGAAATTTAATCCACTTTTCTTCAATTTTACACGTTTTATCTTTATATTTACTACCTTTTTTGGTTCAGTGTAGTCTTTAATAACATATAATATAATAAATAATAAATAAATGCTATAAATATCTATAACACTTATTATCGACTATTTGGTATCTATTTATATCCTCCACCATAGCAAGTTGTATATAGACTTTGTCATTCCGCCAAGAGAGATTCATCTCAGAGCCCGTAATGTATAAACTGAGTCGATTTAGATATATATGTCTGTTGGAAACATTCTCACGCCTAAAATAACTACCCGAATTCAATGAAATTTGTCCACATTTTTTCTTATATAAAACCTGCTATGTCGGCTAAACATCAAAATTTCGACAAAGGATTTTTAATTTTTACAACAAATGTTACAATATTTAAACAAAAATTTAAATATCTTTTTCATCGTCATAAAAGAAAAATGTTCCAAATCGGATACATAGTTATAGGTTTAAATATGCATAATTTTAATGCACAATTTTTAAGATAATATTCTGAAATTTGTCATATATTATTTTGTGTAATAATAAACCCAAAGAAACTAAATTGTGCCGTGTTCATTATTTGACTCCGATATAATACTCCTTCACGGAACATGGTTTATAGCTTAAAAATATTTTAATATTAACCGATTCCTTTAAAGTTGAGCACTAAAAATGTTCAAATTATCTCTAATATATGTCACTAGTTTTATAAATATCGGTCCATATAAAGTTATAGCTCCCATATAACATCCCATCCCAGAAAAAGGGTTTGAGCTTATAAAGCACTTAAATAAAGAGCAATGAAATTCTGCACAATAATTTTTATATCTGTCTTTAATATATACTGCTAATTTAAACAATCTCAGTCCATATTTAGCTGTAGTTCCGGACTTGAACCTCTTAAAAATAGTAAATAAAAACCAATTCTATTGAAATTCTCAACAATTATTTTTTAAACTCTCTTTTCTATATATTATTGACTTGGTTAATCTCGGCAGATATTTTTCTTTACTCTCATATAACAGGTTTGAGCTTATAAAACTCTTAAATAAACCCCAATTTTATTAAAATTTGCAACAATTTTTTTCTAACTATTTCCAATATGTTACTAATTTGGCCGATCTCGGCTCATGTATTCCCGGAGAAGCGTTGTCCTTTGTCCATCGCTATGATATGATATATCTATTGCATTTTTTATTTAAGTATTTACTAATAAAAGAATTTGAGAGATGTAGACTTCACATAAACATCTTTTATTTTTCCATTAACCAAAAATTGTACTGGCGTAAACTTAAATTATTGATGTAATAATTGTTATTGGAAAATTAGCTCTTAATTTTGGAGCTATCCTTTCTTGACAAAAATATACACTGAAATAATTTAGTATATATACCATAATTATGTGCAGATAATGTGAATAATGTCTGATATATAGTAACAATTATATACTATATATTTCTCCAAAATCGAAGAAAGGTTAATTTACCTGCCATCTATTTTTTAAGTCAAAAGTATTTATCACATTAATTTCTGATGGCTCATTGAGATTATACTTGATATAATTAATTTAAATAACTCATACGCCTGCGTCTTTCTTTTTTAAGTTTCTATACAAGTGGACGCATTCACACAATGGCAAATTTATAGTAATTTGCCTTTGTGGAAAGAAAACTGCAAAAAACTATATGAAATAAATGTTAGCTGAAATTGATCAGAGGACAACAGTCCATTATAGTACGCAGAATTTTTTGATAAACCTTAGAAGTTAGAAAATCTCTATTCAGTAACCTTCACCATCACAACCAGTATTAGTATATCGTTGAGACTAATTGCTCAAATTTAATCATAATTTAGCTGAGTTTATTTGTTGTTCGAAACAAATGGTCCAGTAACAAAAAAGGTATGCGACAACATCTGTTATTTATTGACAGTTTGGACATAAATTGTATTAGATACGTGATTTAGATATCACTTCAAGCTTTTAAAGTTATTTATCAGTTCCAAATGTTATGTTTGGAGTTTGGTCTGGCTTCAAATACATGCTGAAAACTAATCATTGATCAAAATTGATGGATGCTTCGGGACATTGCCTATTTGCCACCAAAGTGATATTTTCCACTCAACATGATATAACTTAAGAGGATCAGATTAGTTTTTCAAACAAAAGAGTTTTATTTTCTGGGATATTTTGGCTTCAAATATCGTACGCAATTACATGAAGTTCGAGACATAATTAGAACATTGAGATATAAAGAAGTAAATTTCTGGTTTGTTAAGATGAAAGGTATTTATGTTTCGCCACTACCGAATAAAGCATTCTATGTTATTTGAAATCAATTCAGAATTTTTACATTGAGAAAAAAAAAAAATAAATAAATGTCTTGAATTGAATTTCTACTGCCCACGCTCCTATGGATATTTACAGTATTATGCTTTCGACTTACAATAACTTTCTATTGATGTAACGTCTTGATGCAGTTTGACATGTGTTACTTTTAAGAGACAAGGAAGTAGTCCATTAAAGTTGGTTTCTGTCATACAAATGTCCTCGCGGAAAAGTAATTAAAGCTCATAAAGTTCAATTAAATTTTACACAAAATTAATCTGCCAAATTTTGGCTTATACATTTCCGTAACACCCATACAGACTCAATACCGAAAATTAGAAATAAGAAGTTTTTAAGATTTTCATTGATGAGAAAACAATTTCCTATAGCCCCAATAACGAAAGTCATCACAAATGGCATAAATTTCTAATTAAATATTAAAAATAAGTATGTTCTATAATAACACAAGATACAAAATCAAATTCTACGAGGATGAGCTCATAATTTTTCAAGTTTGAGTTATAGTATTTATTTTTTGGTTTTTTGAATAATGTTCTCTTACGATAATGTTAATATTAAGCAGAATCCAGTTATAAGTACATTTCCTTATAGTATAATGATTTAGGATAAATATTCATATTATTTATTGACAACAAATTTAATTTTCTTTAGATTAACTTTAACATTAGATTAACTGAAAGCATCGCTTCAGATTCCGATTTTAGGACTTTATTTTAGAAACTAATTTTGCCAACATCTATTCTAACGAATCTTGAAAGAACAATAATCATTTTTAAAGATACTCAATAAATTTTCTTCTCTCCTTAGCAAACCTTCTTGTAACATAAGTTCAACATTTTACAACCACTTTTTCTTTCAGGGTATAATTATTCATCTGTTCCCATACTGTTAACAAATTTTTTGTAATTTTTATTGTAAATAAATTTATATGTTTTGCTGGGCACCTAAAAATTGCCTTCAACAAATGAACAAAGTGTCAACAAGACATTTTCATAATTTACAGTTTGTCACAAAAAACATCTTCATTTAATGTTTGCATGTAAGCATTCACCACAAACTAGGAGGGCCCTATTAAAAGTTCTTTGGAAACTACATACAAGATTTAGAAGTTAACTAAATCCAAACTAAGAAAATTAAATTTTAGAATTTCTTTAGTATATTTAAATTTATGTATTTGTTGCATACATTCACAAACTCTCATTCTCTTATTCTCTTCCTCTCTCCATATTTGTCTTATATTTAACATGCTTCAGAGGTTGTGTTTAAAGATTTATGTAGAATGTGTCAGTAAAATTTATTATTTATAAATTACAAAAGTATTGTTGACTCAGTACATCATTTGAAAGGAAAACAATGTTGTCGTAAAATAGAAGAAGAAAAATCTTAATTAGTGTTTTCACTTAAATATGTTTTAAAGGAAAATGTTCATTGTAGGTTAATATTTATTTTAAATTGTACTTAAAGCTCTAAGTTTTCATCACTATTATTATCTTTTCAGATATTGAAGACATTCTGTTTTTGAAGGCTTTAAAATATGTTATGTGGAAAATTTGTGCGGAACTTATATAGATGTATTGTTGTAATATTTAAATAAAAATAATATAATAACCTTTCAGAAACATAACTTAAATGAGTCATTAGTTTTGTACATAGCGGAATGCTACATAAATTAAAGCTTCTAGGAAATACATTTATAAAAATATCCACGGTATCATTACCGTAATTGAAGGAGATTAATATTCAATAATTCAATTCAATATTACACCAATGACATTGCGTAATAATTAGCATGAGCACTAAAAAGCTTATTATTCAGCTTTAACACCGATAACGGAAATAGACACCTATAAAAACTACAGTGAGATAAAAAACATATTCTTGAAATAACATTTTAATATGTTAAAGAAAGGAATTATCTATACATATATTAGAAATACTTAGATAAATGTCTGAATTTTTATAGAATTGGCCCATATTTAAGAACCCTAAAGCACTATTTCGAAGAGTATACATATTAGAAATAGTTAGAAAAGTCATTGCTCTCAAATAAATAACAAATATTCAAGACTGTAAGCTAACTAATTGGTAAGAGTTTAAAAGTTTTATGACTTAGATTTACAGGTCAAATAATGACCCCAACACAATCTCATATATATAACTGTATGTTATCGTTAAATTGTCATTTGCAACTAGTTACTTTTTATTGAAAAAACAAGAAAAGTTCTTTTAGGAATTTTGAGGTTATGTCAGATATCATTCTACAGCTTTTTTCTAATGAATCGATATAGCTGGTTCTAAATAAGAATTAGTTGGACAATAACAAATAGTTTGGCCAAATTTCATTGAATTAAGACAATTATTCAAGGCGGGAGAATGTTTCCAAACAGACAGACGGCCAAAAGGATATAGCTAAATCCACTTAGATTTTAATATGATGCAAAAATATGTACACACAGGAGGATGAATTAATTAAAAAAATAAAAAAAGTCCGTAAAATATTGTCCGGAATTATGTTAGAAAAGATCTGAAATTTAAATTATGACTTTATATGGTTACAATTATAGATACTATACATAGTATATAGGATGTATATAGGATAATGCTTAATGTTATTTATTTTTTAAGTTCAAAAATTCTTTAAAATAAATAAAAGTTTTATTCGGTCAGGCTCAACTATTTAATACCGTATACAACATTGTTGGTTATCTGCATGACTATTGAATAAATTACACCACATTTTTTCTTATAAGATATATTTTCTTATTTGTGCTTAAGAGTGCAACAATGGGGAATATGTATGTGAGATTAATAGTCATAATTTTGGCTAAAAAATAAAACGTTTCAAATTTCATTTTGTTTACAAGTTTTATATCGACAGCCTGCCAGACGGACGGACGTTATAATATACATTTTTGTAAAATAATTAAAATTTTGTTCTTAACCTTCTTCATCCTACCGAAATTCGCTAAATTTGGCTGAGTGTATCGAAAGTTATTTAAATATTACTTTTTACTTACTAATTGAGAACATGTTTGTAGTCCGGGGAGTATACTTAATAAATTATATGTACACACATTTATGACTCATACGCCCAGCTCTTCTTTAGTTAAAAAAGATGCGCAGTTTTTACTAAAAAGATGATATAAAAAAGAATAATTTTTACTTTTAATTAATAGTCATCCTTGTCAGTCCACCCGTTTATCATCGGTCTTTAATCTTGCTAGTATGAGATAAGTTAACTGTTAAAAAATAGGTTCGTTAGGATCGGGGAAAAGGAAGCTGTCATACAAACCAGGTATCTTAAGAACTATTAAAGTGAAAGATATAAAATTTGATCCCAATTACAATCTTAAGAACTTTATTATTGGACAAAATATAGGACTGATAGGGTCACGTGGAGAAAGTCCTCATACAAAGGCAGTTTTAATTATTGAACCTTTAAATAAGTGTTACAGAAAAAAAATTTTCTTGTAACTGTTTACTTGAGATAATGTATAACGGGAAGGAACAAGGAAAAGGACCCTTCATAAAAAGCAAGTAATATTTAAATATCTAAAATATTAATTTAAGACAATTTAAGATTTTGAATTGTTGCTAACTTTGGATGTTCACAAACCACGCCTCTCCTCCGTGATGTATGGTATTTTAAAATCGGTCTTAACTATTTCCCTTTTAATTTTTTGTGATTAGAACGAATATGTTGTTTATATAGGAAACTAATAAGAGCAATAATAATAATTAAGCCAAACTTCTTTGAACTCAAAATATAAATTGGAGTCTAAATCGACGTGTAGTGTATGTAGAGGATACAAGAAATAAAAAAATGTATAAGTTATATCAATAATTTAAATTTATTTGAACTCGGATTCGAAATTTCGAAAAAATGCGCATTTAATTTCAAATTTTCGAAATGTCCATACCATCACTTAAATTATGTACAAATTTACGTGAATTTAAAAAGGCTTCATATCAAAATTAAAGTGAAACATAGGTTTTGGTCTACGTTGTTAATGAAATCGTTCCATGTTCAAAAATCTTTCAGTAATTAAATCCTATTCCAGTCGACTGGTTTCAAAACAATTGTGTCAATTTTCAGTAAAATTGCTTTGTTTTTAAGAGTTTTATAAGCTCAAAACCGTTTTCCTGGGAGGGTTTTATATAAGTGCCATATAAAAACTGGTCCCATATTGGTAAAATTGTTTGAATTTATTCAAGGCATTTTAAATATAATTGTACCAAATTTCAATAAAATTAGTCTATAACAAAAAATGGTCTTTCACAAATGTGAAGTATGTTATGCTTAAATATGCTTATCGGTCTACAACTTTTCTAGCTAATGAACTGATATATCTGGTTTTAAACAACAACAAACTTCTTAAGACAATCGCAAATAATGTGGCTAAATTGCTTCGAATTTAAAAAATTATTCAAGGAAATGACGGACGGACATAGTATGACGCAAAAATATATATACTTTATGGGGGCTTAGATGACTCCTTCTTCAATATTTGTGGTGGTGGATGATATAAAAATTATATAAAATTCAAACTCACCTAAAATATTTCTCATTATTGAAAGACTTTATGTAACATTTTATTGTAGATTTAGTCCCAAAATATTTAAGTCAATATGTTTTCCAAAGACCTCAACAGAGGAGAATTTTATTAATCATATTCCCAAGTTAAAGTATTCAATAAAGTTGCAAATAAAATATAACTTCAACATGAAATTGATATATGTTCCCTGTAGCAACATGTTGTCGTATAATTATCCTTGACCGATATAAATTATATAAGAAAAATATTTTGTTGTTGTTGTTATTTACTTAAACGTTATAAATATTTATGCATAAATGTTGAACGGAAAATTTATTATCCACAATTGCCGAAATGCAACAAAACAAACAAAAATAAAAATATATAAATTAATGTTGTGACTTTGTGCGTTTTATTTTATATTTTGTCAACGTTAATGTGAATAAAAAAATTTATAAAGATTAATGTTGTAAAAAAAGTGCTATTTTAATTTATTTATTTTTTCTTCATTATTGCAACTGTTGACAATAATTGTTTTACAATAATAATATAAATGTTTATAGTAAATACAGTGGGTGAGAAAATTTGGCGTGGCATTTTTTTTTTCGCTTTGGATTTTTTATGATGTATTCGGATATATCTTCAGAATATTTGCTTTTTTTAAGGATACAGATTTTCTCAAAAACATTTTCAGCAAAGTAGTTTAGGGTGCAAGAAATTCTACAGCTTCGGAACTATTTTAAAAGAAATATGTAGTATTTACCTTTAAGAATTAACTCGGAAAATACTCCTGAATTTCCTGTACAAGACATGATCTTGAAGAATCCTTCTTCTTTGCATAGATATATAACAATTAATATTGTTTTTGTAACTTTGTCAATTTTTTAAAATTTGCGAAAAAGATTCGTGGTTATTACTCCATTTTTATGCATCCTATCCAAACTTTGTCTAACCTTCAGTCCATTTCCGTGCAAAATTTTTATGATATTTGCATTAGTAATTGCTAAGAATTATATATTTACATATATACTTGTATGCAGAATACTATTTTCGTATGTCCTATTTGCAAATTTTGTCTTTAAAAATTTCTTATAAACCTTCCATGTCATTAAATATATATTTTTTTTCCTAAACCCTGGACGTTTTTTTTTTGTACAACAAAGCGAGTAAATGTTAGTTCTCTTCAAATGTTGCTACTAATCCAAATAATTAATCTATATATAATAGATTTATAAGTTTACAATCCTATTCCGGAAAGTTTCTTTATATGGGAACAATAACCAAGAATGTATTGGTATTTATCAAATTAGTTATGTATGTGTCGAATCTCAATAAATATGTTTTATATTAAAAAAAAATCATAAGAGGAACATATGTCAAAAGAAATGTGTATACAAATTTCGGAAAATTATGTTTTAAATTTTGACTGTTTCTCGGATGTATCAATTTTGAGGTTTGCTTAAAACCCTTTTTCAAAGAAAGAACCTTAATTGGAATCAATATTCATCAAATAGTAACATATATTGAAGACGGTTAGAAAAACAATTACGGCGAATTGCTGTGAAGTTCGTTTATATATAAAATTTTTTAATTTTCAAAACTGTTTCCCGGAAAGGAAACTGATATTTTTCAAGTTTCAAGTTAACAGGCAGAAATTAATTGCAACGAATTTTAATAGAATTAATCTGCCATCAAGAGTTTTATAAGATTTAAACCATAGGGAAGGTACCTCATGTGGGAGATAGTTATAATAAGTGACCCAGCAAAATCTATTTTATTTTGGGTTTATTTTTAAATTAATTTAATTACATTTGAATTTTAGAAAATTGTCTTCAAAATTGTTACTTAAATAAAATACTGATTGAGAGTGTATCAAAATTTTGAGCATATTTTTTTATATTTAAATACATGTTGACTAGTTTATAATATAATTTGATGACTATACCTGTAACGATGTAAATTTTTTATGCATCGCAATTTTAGAGATATCTCCATGGATAAGCATTTTAGATATTATATGTAGCTCTTATGCAAATGTCCTCGTAGCTTAAGCTCATAAAACACGTGATTTGAAACATTTTTGTTTTATTATTTCTCTATAAACAGGAGCTCAATATCTCCACTGCGTTTGATTATCTTGGTACAAATACTACATTATTATTCTTATACCGCTCAACAAAGCAACCTTCTTGTCTTCAACATTTCCTCGAGCATTAACAACATCAAATTTTTGAACAGGACGTTACATTATCCATTATACAGCAATATTTTTTAGGTAAAAATCATCAACATATAATAAGATTAGGTTGAATCCCTTTGAATTCATAAACTTGTTTTTAGCCCCTAAATTTTTAGCAGCGTTCTTGTCAGGATCTTTTGATCTTTGTGTATTTGTAAACCTGAATTAGCTTTATATTTTTGTACCAAATAGTTTGAATACTGAGTTAACCGGTCTGCTTTCCTAGCGAATGTGTTGGGAGTTCTTTCGAAAATGCTTTCTATTTTTTTACTTTAGAAATATCAAGTGGAGTATTTCAAAAGATCAATTCTTCCGGTTCTGTTAAATAACATTGAAAAGAGTTTGGTGGCAGACCTTTGAACGCTTTGCCATCTCTTCTTATGATCAAGTCGAAAATATTTAATAACTTTAGTATGCAGTTTTGACATATTTTAGAAGGAAAACTAGAAAAAAAATCAAATATTACTCGAGTTAAAAGTTTGAATCAAAAACGTGTGTTAATAAATTTTCGACATCACTCCTTTACATGAAATTTAAACGTTTCTGTAAAGAAAAAGTTACAAATGCATTTCTACAAAAATCGATTATGCATCAATCTCTGATATCCTGATTATAAGCTTTGTCTCATTTCACCCACTTGTTATATAAAATTAGTCACGAACTTCACTGTATTCATTTGATAATATATTTTCACACATAGAATAATTATAAACACCAGCAATATGTGTTGAATAAAACGCAGACACTTGCACATTTATCATTGTAAATGTGAATAATATTTCGAATTTTTTTAAATTTTCATACACATATATATTTACGTTTACATAACATGTGTGTGTGTATGTTTGTATTTGGTAATAAATATATTTATTATATAATGATCACAAACAGCTTCAATGTGAGCATTATGACCAAATAATATTGCACAACCAACGGCTCCAATATCATGATGATAACACGATAATGTTGGCAACTTGTTGGCAAGACGAGAAGACAAAAACCATTAAAAATATTGTTGTTCCAAAAAGCTGTAGCTGCTGTTTACGATGTTAAATAATAATGTTGGTCATGATAATGACGATAAAGTTAGTGTCAGAATACAGTTAGTCATGCTTCCACCCAGTCAGTGGTGTATTATGCCAACTTCAACAATTTATATTATTAAAAATAATTAATTTATATCATTTATCATGACAATATAATTTTAATTTTAAATTAAATAAAGAAAATGATATAAAGAAAACGAAAAAAAACTTATGAAAAATTTGTTCAAATGTGAAAAATAAAAATAATAAAATTTGCATGTAAAAAATCATGCCAAACAATTTATCCTTCAAAAGGACATTTTTAATTTACCAGAGTCTTATCTGTACGTTACAAGAGATAAGTCGACAACATCAAGATCTTCAATTTCAAGACTCTTAAATGAAATAACTAATTTGGAATGAGGAATAAATAAATATTGTTTTTGGAAATAATATGTTTAATAAGTATTAAAATAAAAATACTTTTCTTAAGTAGAAATTATCAAGGCACGGTTTTCCACTCTTTTTTATTCTTCGTAAGATCGGGTGTTTCAAAGAGTTTAATTTTAATTTGAAAAAAGGTGTTTAATTTTTTATCGCTCATTGAGAAGAGTTAAATTCTAAAAGAAATAAAAAAGAGCATCACATATTAAGATGTGTTTAATTTTGTTGTATGAATAGCGCATTTAAACTATTTCGCATTTTTGACGAGTTAAAAATTAATCCTCTCTTTTTACTCTTAACTGAAAGAATAGTGAAATAATTACAGTTTGTTTTTGCTCCGTGCAATAAAGATAAACGCTTTAATCGAAAAAAAGAGTTTTATTTTTTATCTTTGCAAAGAAGAGTAAAAATTAAGATCATTGAGATCAAAATAAAGATTTTTCTCGTAGTTTTCCCATACTCTGAAAATTATGCATCCTTCCATTTTCACAATAAAAATTATACGAAATACTGTCAAGTGGTAATTGTGCAGCAAAAGATGAATAATATTATTATGAATGACCAATAAAGATGACAAATTGGTATTTCTTATAATTCATTAACCTTTCAACGTGTCAATTTTACAAATTTAATTAATAAAAATTTTCAAAAGTAATAAAAATGCACTCATGAGATATATGAAGAATAAATAAACATTTACCTATAATACTATATATCAGATTATGCGGGATATGATATATGCATTTGTCCCATCTTCATCTGTAAGTCTTTTGTATGGTGGGATATGAATTTTTTAGTCACATACCTACTTATATTCACTTATATTAAGTCGCCAAGGAGACGTAGCCAACAAAGGTAAGTAAGTAAGATGAGGCGATCGTCTGAGAAAAAATTCTATAATTATAATTGATTATAGAAATTCCGTGTCATTTAAGTAATTTCTTATTTTTTTTTCTAATCTATGTTTTTAAGTTAAAACTACTTGTCTTAACCTCATGAAATTTGCAATATCTACATGTAAGTTTCTGAACAGTAATATAATTAATGTTCCACCGCTTTGGTGTCTACCCCACATGTACTACATTCGATGTCGTCGTGACACCTATTCGATTAAGATGATGTCATAGAAAGAAGTGTTCAGTGAGGAAACTACACATCCTAATTTAGCCAAAATAATTTTATTAACATTATAGATCTTAGTAAATATTTTGCATTCATAACAAAAAGATAGATGGTTGTTGACTTAGCTAACTATGGAATTTGCTATATAAGAAATATTTACTAAGAGATGTAATCTTGAATATCAATTTTGTATATGTACATAAGTGTAGATCTTCATATAATACATTATTGTATTGAAAATTATGTATATTTTTCTAAATAATATTATTGATAATAATAAAATTTATTGCACACTTTTTGCAAAAAAATGCGGTAAATGTGTTCGGTATGCTTTTTTTCAATTTTGATTGTTATAAATTGAATTTTTGATACTTAACTGAAAATTATTTTGTTGTTCTGGTCTTAAAAGAAATAAAAAATAAATTTCCAAAAATCGGCTTTAACGTTTTATGCTATATATCTGAACTTATAAATAAATTTTAGAACACAATCAAGCTATGCGGAAAACATAACTCTATTAAAATTGCGGGAGATTTTAGGAAACTTTGGATCTCCCAAAATTTAAGCTTTAAAACCTTTTTTTTTACAACTCACAAAAGCTCATCAAGTAGTATTTCAGAGGAGTATAAATACATTATTAATATATTTCAAAAGAAATCGGATAAAATTAGACCCGCTGTGTTATAAAAACCGCGTCAAGATCGGTTAAGAAGTAATATTTTAAAATGGTTTAAACTAAATGTATAATTAATATAGCTACATCTACTAGCTACAGAAAGTGGGAATTTTTGTAGTCCTATATTCAGGACTATTTTGTCTACACTATATTCAAATTTCAAGTATATATCTTAATTCTTATAGAATTTATTTAATGTCAAATATACAAATATTTTACCATAATAAATTTTTAACAAATTTAATAAAGATGTTTAGTAATTACCTTTCCAACGATAGTAATAACTAATATAAAAATTTTGCACCACTCTTCCGGTCCACAAATTCCTCGAAAATAACTGTAAGAAATTCAAGAAAAATTGCAATTTTTTCTAAATTTCTATTTCAAAACAATATAACTTTTTATTGAATCCACATAGGTATATGATTCTTTCCGAAAATTATTCAGAATTTTCCGAAAAATACTTTATAATATTTTAGAAATTTTCTTGGACACTAATTGAGTCCACCAAGTTCAAGAAACTAAGGAAATCTGTGTAAAAATATGTCAAAATATTACTTTCGTCTTAATATCTCTTCAACTATGTAGAATATTTTTCACAAGTCATTAATAAAATTTTAGCGATTTTTTCAAAAATCGTTACTCAAGGATGATTAACTTTGGATAGAGTATAAATTTATGACAGGATATGATACCACGCATATGTGGTGGAGGTAATATTTACGACAACGGAATGATAATAATAAATACTCTTTATCATTCTTCATGATGATGAATTAGTTTCCATTCCATCTTCAATTTAGAAAGTACAAATTTATTTTGTTAATGTAGGTGTAAAAAGAGTAAAATGCTGGCGTCATACTTATATATGGAAATATTTTTTATACCTAAATTCTCAAAAATTTTTCCTTTAATAAGTACGTGGTCATTGATATCGGTTTTGTGATCTATCTATTACCTAATTCCAGACAATAACCACAGGAAGTTACACCTGGTGCAAATGTAATACCATTATCGTCACTCGTTTTGAATCTCATCCATCTTACGACTTCAGTCTATATTATAAGAATAAGAAAGAGGAGAGGTGTGTGACAATGACTGATTAGCAAAATTGTTTTGAACATCAAATGGTTCCCATAGTGATGACTCTTACCGACACTTAAGTAAGGAGGTTATGTGTAAGCCATACCTTAGAAGTGTAAATTATGTCAAATATTTTATTTTACTTCAACAGCTTTGAATCAAAACTGTAAGATAATAAATCAAGTATATCAGAGTATATTAAGTTTACTTCTTGGACTCATCGGTACAGAAGCATTTGTAAAGAGTAATGCGGTGCGGGTATTGCATTTCTTAATTATTTTTATATGAAAAAGGAATGAAATCCCCTTTTGATAATGTCAAACAACACAGTCAAGCTATTCGTCGGCATCAAGTGTATTATAGATAGCAATTAAAAACTTGTGTGTGTCCGATAATACGAATAATCAGTACCTAGTGTACAGTAAAGAGACAGTAGAAATTTTTGTGTGTGGGGCAAACAATCGTCCCCCTAATGACCACAAAATATTGATAAGAGTCAATACGTTCAACTACTTTATCACCATTTGGTCTATCATGGGAAAACAGCCATTTAAAATTATAAAATGTTGAATGAGGTTTCCTTTTTTAGAATGTCAGATCACTAGTTTGAGCTAATCATCAAATACCTCTGGGTTATGTTTTACATTTAGCTATAGCTGTTATATTAAACAAAATACCAACAAATGGATTTACATGTTGTTTTAAAGTCTGTCATTTTAAAGGTGTTTCATAATAATTTACTTCCTCAGAAATAAAGATATAGTTCAATGAACCCGAAGGCTTTCAAATTTTTTTCATAATTTATTTCACAAATAATTATTTTGACAATAATTTGAATATATACTCTCATAATTTGAGCACCCATATTAACCACACACATACACCACAATATTGCAATAATTTCATTTAAATTGCTATTTCAAAATAAACTTTAACTTATAAATGTCACCCCACAATACAATAAAAACAAAAGGGAAAGATATGGACTGGAGTCTTAGAAATATACAAATCAACTTGACCAACATATAATTAAACCAATTTAAGGTTAAATTCTACTTTATTGCACTCAGACTGGTAACAAAAATTAAACCAATATTGTCACAATTGTGTGCAACACAATTATGCACTTTAGGTGTGTGTGTGGATGTTTTAAAATACATATACATTTATGATTATTGCAAGATGATTGTGATCTAGTAAAATAACAACAATAAATTTTCTCACTTTTTGCACATTTCATACATTAAATTTTTCTTCCTCATTAGCAACGTATTGTATTATAGGAGCAACATCAAAAATTATAATGAATTGTCTACTGATGTTTTTCCTGTTTGAATTGCATAATATTCACACATACGTATTTACATATGTGTGTGTAAATAAACAATACATAAAATCTTTTGTATATAAATATGTTACAACTGTACAAGTAAAAAATTTAATTAAAGAGTTCGGATTATAAAATGAAAACTTATATAGAGGGATTACAGAACTCACAACAACAATTAGTAACCATTAAATTTATTTTTTTTAGATCGTCAACATAATTAGACTTGAAGCATACTGTTATATGGACGACGAAACCTAAAATTTCTTAATAGTGTTTAAATTCTTAAACACCCAAAAAAGTCTCAAAATCCAATATCATATTTACGTCCTAAAATTTGTATGCAGATGCCTTTAACTGTCAGAAAATAGCATTACCAAAACTTTTGAGTACTTATTCTGTTCGACATATAATCATTCTTTTTCATTAAAGTGCGAGGCATTTCGAAATGGTTTGATAAGTTTTTGATATGATATGAAAAACATGTAGCTGAGTTTTGTTGTAAATTTAAGGAAATATTTTATTCTGAATTTTTAAAGTCGACTTATAAGCTAAAAATCATTTTTTTCTGGAAGATGCCATATATTAAAGCTGCAGCAAAATATGAACCGATTCCGTAAAATTCGTAGCACATATTTTAGCAGAAAATAATAATGCCAAATTTCTATAGAATTGTTCTATATTTAAGACTTTTATAAGATTAAAACCATATTTCTTAAAAGGGAGCTACAGCAAAATATAGACCGATAATAGTTGAATTATTAACTTAAACTCATACAGTTAGAAAAAGAATAATTCCGATTTTAAACAAAATTGTTTCATATGTAAGAATTTTTTAAAAGTTGTCCGGGCTTTATATTGGGAGCTTTGTCAAAAATTTGACCGATATTGGTCAAAACAA
>PYHX02000413.1:72076848-72121655 GCA_004302925.2 Cochliomyia hominivorax | reverse complement strand
ATAGTTTTACTTACAGGAATTCTAAAACATGTTATAACTTCCTAGTTACTTTCTGCCCCCCATCCTTAAGTTGAGTTTTAAAAGCTGGACAATAGCAAGAAAGCTTTCATACGTTTCGATATATTTCTCCACAATCTCAATCTTATGAATGGTAATTCCAATTCAAGTTTGATGAATTATTTGCTTCCGAATTTCCATTTACTCCTTGTTATGCAGATACCTCAATGGTGTTTACTATTCTATAATCAAATATCGTCTCTTTTGTGTCCTCGGATACCATTTTATTGATACCCATTTTAACCCATAGAACCATTTGTGTATTAATAAATTTCTTCTTAAAAACAACTTCATGTCAAATTGTATTTCCACAATTGGAAAAAGGAGTTTCGTTTTCATTACTCTTCTCTTTGTCCCAACGCAATACTGGAACTTTATTATAACCAAGTATGGCCAATGTACCATTTCTTGGATTAAGACCAATTCCTATACGTGATGCTATAACTTGATTTCTTGGATAATACATTTTCTCATTGGTTAGAGCTGATATGCCGTATTTGAAGCTTTATATTTAAGCGACTTTCGATTGGTTGGATTGGACGAAAAGTATTATTTTTAATGTTATAGTCGGTGTCGTTTTTAAGCTTCTTACTAAGCGCACTCTCTTTTCCCTGATGTTCTCGACAAAATTGAAGCATAGAAAAGTATTGGCTTATTAGGATCCATTATTACTCTTCTACATAATTAGCACCATTTATGGTTGTCTATCACTGACTTTAATTTCCGAACAATAATAAAACGTCCAAATACTTGAAATAAAATAAAAATTATCATTGGAGACAATTTTAAAACATCATAATTCAGTTTTATCAGGTTTGACATTCAACTCTCTACCGATCTCAACTAAGTATTTGTTGAGTTTAAAGGTCCTTCGGTCCTTTTTTATAGTTTATTTAAAATCGCATAGGTTATTGCTTCAAATTCTTTATTCGCAATCTGTTTTATAGAGAAATGAAATTATACTTCTCTATGGATTCTTCTTTGGATATTGTCTCAAAATTCAACAGTGTATTGAAATGCTCCATGTTTTGGTGGAAATTGGTAAGAGATTCTTAATTGTTTTTATCCATAACACTTTCATCGTTGATACCGTCATTTATGTTATTAACACCAAAAGATCTTCTTGTATTCTAAAGTGATATACAGTTGAAAATCAATAGGCAGTCCCGAGTGCTACTAAATCTCTTTGCTTACTAAGGTTTATTCCGCGAGAATTTCCAAAAGCATCTGATATTTCATTGACTCTATTATCGATGTCTAATTTAATCACTCGATATTTGTCTAATCATGCTCTCTAATTTTGAAACCTGCTTTATACGAAATCTTATAATACATTTGGACGTTATACAGCATCGTGATCGGTAAATGAGAATTCATCAAGTTGGTCAGTTTATTGCATTCAAAATGCTGTAAATGATGTAAGATGTGATTGTGATAATGATTTTCCTTATATCTAGTGATTTGTCCTTGATTAGTTTACCGAACTTTCTTACAGCCTTGGACCTATTTCACATGAAGTGACAAACTTATTACTCATCCATTCACCACTTGTTGCCGTGTAGGGTATAAAGAAGCATTGAAGAAATGTAAAAAATATGAAGGTGAACGAATAAAAAAATAAATTAAAATTTATCTTAAAGAAAATTAAAACTTAGACTAAAAGAAGTAGAAGAGAAGGAAAATAAAGGAAACTTTGAAAAAAGGAAATAAATAAAACTAACAAACAAAACAACATAATTTACTAAGCAAATATTGTTGATGAGTTCAAGTTGCTTCTAACAATTGTTGTAGGCCACAATCAAGGATTTAAATATACATTTTAAGAGAATGTAGACCTGTTGATAACCTGAAATTTAAAGAAACAAAAATAATTTCCAATAAGGTGAAAGAATTAAATAAAATTAGTTTTTTAGAGTCATATTTTTATTTGGATATTGGCAGGGAAATAAAATGATGAACTAACTGAAGCGATTTCATCAGATAGAGTCTAAATATCTGACGATCTGAATTTTAATTCAATAATCTCCTTTGTTACAAATGATCAGTACTCGCCGGTCACAAAATTGCCTATACAATTTCCTGCTAAATTGAACAAAAGCGTTAAATTGGGACTTGACATCCTACATAAACCAAATGAAGCTGCAAATGCCAAACTATAAAATTTTGAAAACATTAGAAAGAACATGATCTAACAGAATATTTGAAAAATTATGAATCACGTACAGACCGTTAGAAATCTAAGGATTTCTAATGAGGAAGATATTACTTGAATCCCCTCCAAAATTGAATGATCGGATCACTTTCTGGGCCTGATTAGTGACATCATAACCAGAGATTTGTGTTTACTCAACAAATTGGGCACCGTAATATGACCTTAAAGCTAATCCAAACAAAACTGAGCTAATACTCTTCACAATAAAGTATTCCAAGCTCTTGACTACATTGGTACTGAACGAACTGATTAACTAATCAGAGAAGACTCTAATATAACGCAGAGTTAGTAACAAACTAATTTCTCAAACAGGCCGAAAATAATTGGATAAATTCAGTTAAATAGGGAGTCGCCAAGGAGAACGTGCAAAGCATTTCCTTGTAATCAGTAATAACGGGTCACTACGTGTTAGGAAGGAAAAGAGAAAATTGTTTTGTCCTTTCCTTTCTGAATGCCCGGCCCAGGCCAATCAAACGGAATAGATTCCAGTGTCTGTATAAAAGAGACAAACACATAGAATGTGCGTGTGTATAAAAAGACCACACATATAGAACTTGTGAACGGTAGTTTGTGTCGTAATTATGACACAGAAAACATGTAAAAATCCTGATGCAGCCGAAAAAGTTTGACAATGAGTAATGCTTCCAATTCATTTACTCGTCAAAGTTTGGTTGTCAAATCCAAGTCGAAACTTTGCATTATCACTAGGACTCAAGCAGCAAGTCATACCCCTAAGATTTAAATTAATGAAATACATTCGAAAGCAACAAAAAATCGGCCTCCCATATGAACTGGAGCATAAAAAGTTAAAAGTAGATTTTCAATATCTGAAATCATGCTTGTACTCTTCAAAAAGAAGCCGAGAAGCTTTTATCGTATTCTAGTGATGGAGAGAAAATGTATGCATTACTACTACATAAACCGCAAACGTCATATGTAATGTCCGGATCCGGGTGTATGCTTTACATCTACGCTGGTTTCAATACAGTGTTATACAAAATCTTAGATCTACGATCTAGATGCTTTTCATATCAAGTCTCTTGGTTATAAATAAGGACAACGCACGGCGTTGTAAAACCACTTGACCAATGAATTCCAATGCATCTGACTCAGTTTGTGTTGTGGTTCAATAATATTATTAACATTGGCAGGTTGACAAGTTTCTAAGATTTACAGTTATAAGCTTGTCCTTCAGTCCATACTCTATATTGGCCAAAATTTCAACAAAGTTTCTAATACTTACAGGTATGTGTTCGGTTGTGCAGATGGCTATATATGTTTTCTTATCCGAGCTTGAGATTTACACCACCATCGACAAATGGAGAATAGTAAGTTTTATATAATTAAGCGTTACAAATGTCCCAACTACTTTCCCTGAGGGACCACCAGCTCATATCACATTTGGCTGTTGGAAATAAAGATTTAATTTTGTGTATAAAACTCTTAAGTTAATTTCTATGAAAAGCGCGTCTTTAGAACTATATTTATTTTTATTCAAAGAGTTGTCTTATATCTCCAGTTGGTCATTCACGTGACCAATGGTTCCAAGTGTTGAACTGTGAATATATTTCTATCATTCAAGATTGATACAACTACTTTTTTGGAATTTTTTCTCATGGATTTTTGAAATAATGACTGTAAGGACAGATCCCTTTTACCTTTTGGAATCATTTTAATTTGTTATAGTTTCCAATTTTTGGAAAAGCTTTCACATTTAATATCTCGAAAATGATTTCCTTAAATTCATATTATGGTTCATGGCCCTTCCAATGACCTCTGGATTAACGAATATAATATCATAGTTACCCAAACTTCCTTTTTCTCATCCAAAATAAAGTTATTTATTGGAGATTGTGTTAAAAACTCTACTTGACGAAATAACAGATTTCTTCCTTGTATAATAAGCGCAAGAGCAGCCAGACTAACGTTGATGTCTTCCAAAAGGAAAGTTTTTATACTTATTAGTAGATAAACTTTCAATGTAATTTTTACACTTCCGATTCTATTTCTACTTGCTGTATAAAGTCTCAGCTTCGTTGTCATTCTCTTCTAAGATTTCTTCTTTCCCTGAATGAACTCTGTAATGCACAATGGGGCAGAACTTACTTGTTTGGATATAAATCTGTCCTGTTTGAAATTAAACATAATGGTAACATAGGAATATTGCACTTAGGTAGTTGGGACCTCTATGAGGTTCCATGGCGGAGTTAGTTCAAAAAAACTAACTTTAAGCCATTAATGAGATCTTTACAAAAACATAATTATATGTGATATTTAGCTCTTTTCAAAATTTTGCAAAGATTTTTTTTAATACAAATCCGTGGATATATTCTCTATCTAGTTCACTTATTAAAAAAAAAAAACAAAATTATTTTTCAAACCAAAAAAGATTGAGATCAATATCTCCCCAGTTCAAAGCAATATATTACGAATTTTTGAGTTGTTTTTGTTTTTGCTGAAAAGTGTCCCCACTTATCTTCATTTTAAAACAATATTTTCTGAAAAAACACATAAAACTTTATATTTTTTGAAGGGCTTCATTGCACAAAATGCTTTAAATTCCATAGTGCTACAAAAATCCCTATTTTGCTATGAATATACCTTCATGAAATTCGACCCTTTTTTAATTTTGTTTTATTAACCTGTATGTTCTGAAATTCCAAAGCCTGAATATTGATATCAAAACAATTGAAAAAGTTGAAAGATCGATAACATAGTAATTTGAAATCAGTAGTTGCAAACCACCCACTTATGGACTTAAACTTTTCTTTTATGACTACGATTTATTTCGATCGATGCAGAATGTCATTACTGAAATATATTCAGGAACATGGTATCAGAAATTCTGACTCGGAATTAATATGCCCTCAGATAAACCAAATTCTTATTATTAACTTGTATATCCAATATTATTCACAAAAAAAACATATATTGTATTAAAGTGTTTTAAATTCCTTTTAATTAGTTTTCTAATAATTAAAACATAAAATCTTTAAGATTTTAAAATTCTCAACTTAATTTCCTCGAAATTTTTGTGAACAGAAAAAAGGTGAAAAGTTTAAACCCGCAAGCGATTATCTAACAACAATGTGACATGAATAAATATTTGTCTAACTCTCTCTATTTCAAGTAATATATTTAGTTCATCATTTCATATGTGACTCTAAGAAAAATTAATAGAAAACATGTAGAATGCTATTTTCGGCTATACCGAATCTTCAATACCCTCCACCAAAAATTCGCGTGAAGTTAATACGTTAGGTTACATAGATATACATATTTTCACATACACTCACCAAATGTATATAGTATATAATACAGAAACACTTAATAAATCATAAAATTAGTTATAATTTTGGCTATAACTTTTTTTCTACTGAACTGCCTTTTTTCTACTAGGCTACATTTCATTGAGCTCTGTGAGCAGACAGAGGATTGACAAAAATCGTCTGAGATTTTGATTAATGCAAGAATATATACATTAAGGGGTCTAAAATAATTCGTTCTTAGCGATACACACAGAATGTCAAAGTTAATATTCTGTCTCTGCCACTTGTATTGTAGAGTATATAGAAACAAAAAATAAACTTGTTATAAGCTCAAAAATGTTTTCCGGGAAGGGGTCTTATATGGGAGCTACAGCAAAATTTGGACCAAGATTGTTCATATTTTTAAAATACTTTGATTATAGTTAGAAAAATCATTGTGCTAAATTTTAATGGAATTGATCTTTATTTAAATGTTTTATAAACTCAAAACCCGTTTTCCGGAAAATCCCCGCATTATATGGGAGCTATATCAAAATATAGACCGATATTAATAACATTCATAACATGCATTTTAGAATAGTTAAAAATTTAATTGTGCCAAATTTCAAAAGAATTGGTTCAAACTAAAGAGTTTTATAAGCTATAAATCATATTCCGGGAAGAGTCCTTATATGGGAGCTTGACTAATTAAAGATCCCAGAAGAATATGGCTTCTTTTGGATTATTATTGTATTAAAATACGTATATATGACAAATTTCAATAAATTATCCTTAAAAATTGGGGCCCATATGACACAAAGAGTTTGGGGTGTATAAAAATTTTGCATATTATCGCCTATAACTTTTTTCCTGTTAATCAGATTTTGATAATTTTTTGCACGTGCCAATTGTATACTAAAATTAATTTTTTTTAAGTCCAATTACATTTTTAGAAGAAATTATAAGAGTTAATTTTCGAAATTTGAGGTTGTTTCAGATATCGGTCTATAACTTTCTTTCTTATAACCGATATAGCTGGTTTTAAATAGCAAACTGCTTAGGACAATAATAAACAATGTGATCAAGTTTCATTAGATTCGGACAATTATTCTAGGTGTGAGAATGTTTCCAACAGACAGACGGACAGACGGACAGACGGACATAGCTAAATCGACTCAGTTTTGATTTGATGCAATAATATAAATACATTGTTGGCGTCTGAAATGATTCCTTCTTGGCGTTACACACGGAATGACAAACTTAATATATACTCACCACTTTTGATGGTGGAGGGTATAAAAATTTATGTTTTAATCCAAAACCAATTCAGAATCGATTGATTGATAGATACAGGTCTATTTAATGCTTTTAAGTTCAAAACTGTAAGGAAGAAAATCATCGGCAAGAATCCAAATTATTTTTAATTTTACGGCTTTAGTTTGAAAAAAAAAATCTATTCTGTAGACAAAAAATTAGAGAACAACATCTGAAAAACCCTCCGATGACTAAATTAAATTAAGCTGAAATGTTGAACTCGATTTTTATACCCTACACCACCGTGGGTGGTTGTGGCATTATGCGTTTAGGCTGATGTTTGTAGCATGTGAAAAAATGGTTTAACCACCACCTTTAAGTAAACTATTTGACTCAGAATCATTTTCTGAGTGGATTTAGCAATGAAGAGTATACAACGTGCAGTTTTGAGATATTTTGATGAAATTTGGTACATGATATAATTTTGGCCTAAGGTCTATTGAAATTGACCACAGTCGGTCCAATATTTCAAGTACCTCCCATACAAATGTTTTTCCTACCTTTAGGTATACCTTTCGAATCATTTTCTGCATCGATTTAGCGATGTCCGTTCGTCTGTCTGTCCGACTTGCTGTCCTTGTAAACGTTGTGAACAGTCTACAGGTCGCAAATTTTGAAATATTTAATGAAATTTGATACATATTGTTATTTGGGCCTAGAAATGAAGCTTATTGAATTTTCCATATTCGATATAATATTTCAGTCACCTCCCATTTAAATGTTCCTCCAGGAATGGGGTTTTAAGATCATGATAGTTCTAAATATAAAGTGATTTAAACTTGCCGCAATTAAATACTATAATATTTCAAAACAATGTATCAAAATATGTGAAGATCGTTCCATTACTTCTCATAGGTCCCATACAAATCCGCTTCCAAATATCACTTTTATGGGCATATGTCTCACATATATGTTGGTATTATAATAAATAGTCAAATAAGATAAATATAAGCAAAAATGTATGTGAAAAATTATACGAGGGGTCAGTCCATAATTTCTTCTAGCAAAATTCTTTTTAAAACACATAAATTTCACATAAATCTTAGTGTCAGAATAATATACTGCACAGTTAAGAATAAATCCGAAAAATAAATTTTACGAGGGTCGTTTATTAATTTTTTGTAACTATTTGGTATTAAATAGTCGGTCTTCACCGACTATAACATTCTTACTTGTTTTGAATGTAGTAAAAGGCCAATAGTATCCGACATAACAGTTTTTAGAGTGTAAAGAGATTCGATATAACCGAATATAAATAGCATTCCCACTTTCATTTCCGCAAAACCAACACAATCGAATTGGTTTTAAGATATTTATACATACATATACGTACATTCCCCTCCCATTCATAAGTTTTGTCATTGAAAGAAAAAGTACTTTCAAACAAGAAGACAAGAAAAGAAAATCAAACAACAGACAAATAAATGAACAAACAATCAAACAAACAAATATTAACAATTTATATTGTAATTAGGTAAATTAAAAGTTTTCACAAACACAAAGATTCTTCTTCTTCTTATTATTATCATCTCCTTTTCCTCTTTCGGTTTTGAAACTTCTCACAGGTTTTCTCCATTTCTTTTTGTCTTTTATCAAATAAATGTTCAAGTGTTTGTCACAAGAGCAAGAAAAACTTGAACATATTTTGTGTCCTTTTTTTTGGAAGGATACTTGATTAATTGTAGAATTTTCTTAAAGATGCGCTTAGTTTAACAGGGTATAAATTTAACACAACAACAGCAGTGACAACAATAATGTTAACAAAATATGAAATAAAACAAGGTGGACTAAAACAAGAGCAGATACATTTTTATTTATAGAAAGTCTGTTATACTCTTTTATTGTCCTTTTTGGGGCAAAAGCTTAAAGAAAGAGTTTTTAAAAATATTTTATGAATACTTTTTTTAATTCCAAATGTACAACACCTTTCTTTATTCAAGTATTTAAGCTTTTGTTCAGTTATTTATTCATTTTTTTGGGGGATTCAACGAAAACCACCAAAAAGTATGATTCACATAAAAAATCCATAACACAACAAGTAGCAAAACTTTTTAAGGTTGTCATGGAAAGAGGACTTTTAAAGGAACTACTTTAATATAAATTTAAGCTTAAAGGAAAACAAGCACGAATGCTATATTCGGCTGTGCCGAATCTTAAATACCCTCCACCACGAATATTATGCAAAAATTAGCATGAGATAAAGATATAACACCCAAAAATGTATTCGTTCTTCAGCTTAAATGCCGATTTCGGAAAAAGGTCCCATTAAAAACTACAGCGAAATTACCTACAAATACATAGATATAGATTAATGTACATTAATGATACATTTTATTAAAAAATAATGTTAAAGAAAAGAAATTAGACACGTATCGAAGAGCTATAGCAAAGTATGGACCGATATTTATCAGATTAATAACATATATTGAAGACAGTTAGAAAAATAATGATTGCGAATTTCAATACGATTGGGCTTATTTTAGATATATAAGCTTCCCTTCCCGTGTTCTGGGAAGGCACATAGCAAAATATGGACCGAGATTGATCAAATTAATAATATATATTTAAGATAGTTGGAAAAATAACTGCTGTGAATTTCATTAGAATTGATTTTGATCTACTGGTTTTATAGGCTAAAACTGTTTTTCAGGAAGGGGCCTTTAAGAAAACCATAGCAAAATATGTACCGATATTGTTCAAATTAATAATGTATATTCAGGAGAGTAAGAAAATTAATTGCATCGAATTTCAATATAATTTGTTCTTGTTTAATAGCATTATAAACTTAAACCCGTGTTCCAGAAAGGAAAGTTATATGGAAGCTATAGCAACAATATGGAATGATTTTAATAAAATAAACAATATTTATTCAAGATGATAAGGAAATTAATTGTGGAAATTTTTAGTTGAATCGATTCATATTTAAGACTTTCATAAGCTATAAGCCATATTCCGGGAAAGGGCGTTATATGGGAGTTACGTAAAATAATGACCCCAGCACAATGTAAGTTTGGATTTGGATTGTATCAAAACAAATATATATAGGGCTAATTTCAGAAAATTATCTTTAAAATTTCGACCCATACAACACACAGGGGTTTATCAAAATTTTGCACATTTCAGCCTATAACTTATATTCTGTAGATTTTTTTACGATGATGACAAATATAGAACTGTATATTCTAGTTCAAATTTTGCTTAAATCCCGTTACATTTTGTTGAAAGTATTAAAAAGGAAACTGCATAGAATAATGAGAAATATTGTGGCCAAAATTCATTGAACTCGGTACAATTTTTCTAGGTGTGAGAATGTTTCCAACAGACAGACGAACATAGCTAACTCGACTTAGATTTTAAAATAATGCAAGAAATATATATACTTTATAGGATCTGAGATGATTCCTTCTTGTCATTACACACGGAAAGACAGCGTTAATATACCAACATCACCACTTATTATGGTCGAGGGTACAAATATAACATGTAAGAATGCTACGTCCGGTTGTACCGAATTTTGAATATCCTCCCCCACTTACATTATGGAAATATTTGCATAAGTTGAAGGTAATGCAAAATACTGAAACGTATTCTTGAAATAGATGAAGCTACCAAGATTACAACAGTCCTGAAATACCAAACATCCCTTGATAAATTGGGAGGACATTCGAATATGATATTTTAATGGATTCGACAACATACATTTTGGTCAGTTAACGAAACTGATGGTGACTGTATAGATTATCTTATACCACTTAAAACAAATCCATGATATTTTCCTCTAATATCTTCTACCTATCTGTACAACTTTTTTCGCTGTTTGTGAACCACGATTACATCCCGTGCCAAGATATTATTTCTTTATCCATATCGGTGATTTCTCAGACATTATCCCTCTGATGTTCTTCTTCCTCTGTTCTGTTGTAATTTCAGTTTAAAAAGTTCAATTGTTGTCAGTAAACTTACTGAATAAATTGCAGATGCCGTACCCTCTTCGTAGATTTTTTATACTCATTGAAAATCATAAATTCAGCATATGAATAATGGCCTCGCAGGTAATTATAAATCGTTTAAGAAAGCAGAGTTGTTTTCCGATTTTTAATTTGTTTCCAACAATAATTTTGCCGTTAAATTCCCATAATTGTACACCAGTAGATAAAATTTGTTTGCGTTATCCTGGTAGCTTAGATGACTTTTCCACACAATCGTTTTTCCGACGGCTCTTCCAAGAATCATGTTCAGATCTTGAAATATGCATCTTCTTTATACCCTTCAACTTCTAATCGTAGACTATTGACCGTCCCTCTACCAGATTTCATTATGTTACAGAAGATATTATAGACTATGGGCAAGTCACACTCATTTTCTAGCTTTTAAAATACAGGATCCAGTAATAATCGACGTAAGAAAAACAGCTTGTTTTTATTGAAAGCGGATAATTGCCTTACCCTTCGAATATCTTACATGGGCCAAATATCACGAGAATTTATACTTTGAGTTAATCTTCTCATCTTCGCTATTCCCTATAGCTTTTCCTTAAACCCCGCTAAACCATGCCAGAGTCAATGCAGCCAGCACCAGGTTCTGCATCATTCGATCTGATTGCCTATTTGCTGTTAGTAACGATCCAGATATATTCCGATATACGAGTATATCTTAGCCAGATGCGTAGCTCTTATGGAAGAAAATTTAGCCTATAGAATACCATAGTCTTCCTTTAGCCTAAAGGATACTCTTACATTTAAAACCTTAATAAAGGACCCACTCTTCCACGTAACTTAGAACCATTGGTATACTACGTTACGGTCGTGCTTTGAGGTCAGTGTCAGGAATAGTCATCGAAAATCAAATTTCGAAGTGCAATAGTCGAATAATACCAACTTTTAAATAACAGGAGCGGATCAAAAGAATTCTGTGATGGACTTTTCTTCCCAATGCGCACATTAAAACTGCTGCGCAAAAAAGCGGTCTTATTGTCGATTCGTATCTCGGATAATTGGAGGTACTTAGTTGAAAAGACAGAGGTACGTCGCGGCTTTTATTTTTGCTTTTTATTTTGGTTCAATTTAACCATTAAAACATTAATGTCAATGTTGCATGAATATCTGTTATAGATCTAATGATGATAATAATCCTGATATTTCCCGATATCCGATTATAAGAGTGATAGTTGGCTCCATTCTTGATGAAATAACACCAGCCTGTAAGATGCTACTGCTACCATTTAACGTTACGAATACTTTAATGTCAAAATCCACAATAACAAACTCTTTTCCACTCTCTTATGTCACTTTTAACCATCAGTGTACAGCTATATGATCGTGATCTGAGGTCCTTCCATTAGCATCAGGAATAGTAATTGAAAATTCCATTTTGAGAAATGGTTTTAAATTGGAAAAATCAATTAATGTCTACTTACAAATAACAGGAGTGGAGCAAGATTACTCAGTACTGCACTCTTCTATTCTATATTCAATTACTGTAGCAACTGCCTTCTGATCGAGCTGCAACAACCTTTCAGTCGGACAATTTAGGTTTCTTACTTTAACCTTCTGCCCGGTATTGCCAGCTGACTAGTTAAGGTTTAAGTCGCACCACTGTGCTAGTAAGTTCCCCAGATATTATAAAGCCCCGACGCGATTCATGGTGCTTGTCTTCTTCATGTAAACAACCAAATACGCTCTTTATGTGTTTGTACAACCATATCAGATTTTGATGAATCTATTAAGGGGCTTAAGAGACAATATATTGATGGAATTTGAGTTATATGTTTTGATCACTCCAGATGAATAATACCGCTTGAAATAAAACCAATCAAATATAAAACAACCTCTTTCTAAACAGATAAACCAACGATATCAATCTTAATCATTTAATTTAGGTTGGGTTTATAAGTCATCCCAAACATATTTTGCTCACTTGAAAAATAAGTACAACTAAGCCGATCATGATCAACCACGTTTCATTTAGCTCACACAGAATAACAAGCCCTCGTAAAAATTACAGTTCTTTTGGTGATAAAATATTCGAAAACTTGTAACCACTAGTTCCCTAATTACATCTTATAATCTTGTTATCCTAACTTCAAATATCTCCCATGGTACCAACTTTGTATCAAAACTGGTTCCTATACCAATTTATATATCAAGTCTACCTCTGCTCTTACTTTATTACGTAGTGACATCATAAACAAGAAAATAAAGTTGTGATTAAAAACTTTCGTTCCCCTTTATTTCTTTACTTTTTTTGGTCTTTGTTTATGACGTTGACCCAATTGTAATTTTATATTTTTTCATACTGTTTGTGGTTTCAAAACTTTGACCCTTTTTCAAGTAATAAAAAAATATACATTAAATTTATTTCTTATATTTTTCTTTTATTTGTTTTTTAGCCTTTTAATACCCTGCACTACCGAAATTTTTGGGGTATTATACGTTTGCGATGGTGTTTGTAACATGCGGTAAAAATGGTGTTACACCCACCTTTAAGTATACCACCGTTCGACTCAGAATCACTTACTAAGTCGATTATACGATGTCCGTCCGTTCGTCTGTCTATCTGTATGTCTGTCCGTCTGCCTGTCAATGTAAACGTTGTGAATAGTCTGCAGGTCGCAATTTCTGAAATATCTCGATGAAATTTTGTACATATTATTTTGACTAAGGACGAAGCCTATATTCTGTCCAATATTTCATTTACCTCCCATAGAAATGTTCTTCCCGGAATTGAGTTTTAAGGTCATTAAAGTCCTAAATACAAGGCGATTAAACGAAATTTGGCACAAATTTTGTGCCAAAATATGCGAGGGCCAGTCAGTTTTTTTCATAGCTCAGATACAAACCCCTTCTAAATATCACGTTTAAGGACAAACATCTCACATATTCGTCGGTATTGTAATAAAAATTGGATAAATGTAAACAAAAATCCACGTGAAAAATTATACGATGGTCGGTTCATAATGTCTTGCCCATATAAGCCTCCCAGAAAACTTTATTTTAAAACGCACACATTTAACATAAATCTTCTGTCACTATAATGTACTACACACTTAAAAATAAATCAAAAAATCAATTTATACGAGGGTCGTTCATTAATTTTTTGTAATTACCATTTTTAACAGAAGATTTGGTGTAGGGTATTAGATAGTCGGGCTTGACAGACTTTACATTTTTACTTGTTTGTTTATTGAGTTATAGAAAATGTTTCTGAATTATATTTCTTGTTGGTTTCTATACCCTACACCACCATAGATGGTTGGGGTATAATGCGTTTTCTATGCAACACACAGAAAAAATGTTGCTACCACCACTTTTAAATATATCTTTCGACTAAGAATCACATTCTTATTCGATTTAACCATGTCCGTCCGTCCGTCTGGCCAGCTAGCTGACTGGCTATCCAAGCGACTTAATGAAATTTGACACAAATAAGTCTAATAGTATTCTAAAATGATGTGCCGAATTATACGAGGATCGGTTGATTATTTCTCATAGGTCCCATACAAGCCCTTAAAAATATTACTTTAAATACTTTGTCATATTAAACTAAGTATAAGCAAAAATCGATGTACGAAAATTTACGGGGTTTAGTCCATAATTCCCTTTAGCTCACTTATTATCACCCCAGAAAAAGTCCATACAATACTTCACTTTTAAGCACAAATTAAAAAATATATTTATTCGAGGGTCGATCAATAATTTTGATAGCTTCCATAAACAATCAACAATGTGGTGTAGGGTATTAAATAGTCGGGCTTGACCGACTATAGTTTTTACTTATTTTTTTTATAAATTTATGTATACAAAATTAAATTCAAAAGATGTTTTGGGTTAAGAAAGGTAAAGTTGGTGCAAAATGGTTTAATATATTTGATCCACATAAATATTATTAAACTTAAAGGAACCAGTAAATTTTGTTACACTTGAAAAAAAGTTTATCGTCTTAAAAATGTACAATAAAGCAATTAAGAAATGATTAAAAGAAACGGAAATATTTTAATTAATGTCGCTTTTGTCCCATATCTTAAGAATATAATTCTGAAGATTAATTAATAATTTCTTTATGCGAAGATATTTCTATATTTAAGTCTATTTCAGAAAGTTTTGGTGATTATATTGAACAGTGTGTTCCCAGATATCATTATCAGAAGTATAACTGCCGCTTTTGAAATTGGAATTTCATATCGTTTTCCGTATGAATGGAGCTTTTTTATGCCGAAATTTTTACCACTCTCAGAAATGTTAGTGGGTACCTTGGAACTTTCGACGAGAATCAAGCGGCACTTCTGTCAATGAAGTTCTCTACAGTTATATCATTATATGACTCTACAATTACATCATTACATGTCTATAAAAGCAGTGAAGAGCTGATACAGCTGGCTCGATCTTCAGACATTACCTGGCACCCTACGCATAGAAACTATATAAGTATTTAACGTGCAGATAAATTAATCATGAATTAGTAGAAATTAAAATTGGATATATCAGGGGAACCATCATCAAAAACTTAAACTTTATTAAGATAAATGGAGATGGGCAGAGCTATACTCATGTAAAGCCAAGGAGTTGTGGTTCTTTTATATTATGAATAGCACATAAGTCTCATAAGTCAGAGTTGAAAGAAGATTAAAATATGGCCTCTGAAAGTAAGACAAACGCGCCAGAAGAATACTGCCCTTTCAGCGACTACTGTCGCCTAACCGCCTAAGTAGGACTAATTGCGATGTTAGTCCTACTTCTCTTTGAATGTCTAGCTCTGGAAAGCAAAAAGAAACGTTTGACCAGTCTTTATACAACAAAATCTATTAGGGACAAGGCTTAACAACTTACTAAGATATCTAAAATCATCTGGAGAGATTTAGATCTATACCACCAAAGATTGTAAGCCACGATTTAACCCGTAGTCGACTAGTTCGGGTAGTTTATATACCATAAGATCTGGATGGTTTATCAGGGACAAGGACTTACCAAAATATCTTAAATCATCTGGATATATCTAGATCTATACCACCAGTCACGAGTTGACTCTTTTCTTGCATGATAAATAAGTTCACTACTTTATAATGTCCTTCCGCTTCTCCATCTGTCTGACTATTAACCTAAACATTAGAAACACTTCCCATGTCGAAAACGGGTCATTTCTTTGCAATAATGTCCGTCCGTCTGTTCGCCTTAACATTGGAAACATTTCTTGTGCCGAAAACTATTCATTATTATCAATCAAAGGCAACATTAGCATTATTAGCCACTACTTTATGAATATATGGAACACATAGATACATCGTTAAAGGTTGAGATAAAAAAATAAATTAATTCAAGCTGTTCTTGCATTTGCTACAATCTTCATCAAGTAATGTTTACGATTTAAATCGAAAAATCGATCCTTCATAAGGATTTTGAGTAGATGCATATTGACGATTATTGACAGCCTTCTCTCTTAGCAGGATACAATTTCAATGATAGCAAAAGATACTCCCCTTCCTAGATTATCTTGAAAATAGAAGTTCAATCAGTTGCTAATATTATTCAATTGATGTAGTGTCAATCCTCAAAAAAGAAAGACTACTGATTGGGTTCTGTTCTATGCCTTCGTATGGTAAAGGTAACATAGATAGTTATGACCCAAATCATCGTTAAAGGTTGAGGTAAAAAAATAATTAAATTGTAAATATCCTGCTGAATCATATTCCAGTAAGAACGTCCCGCTTAGAATAAATCAAATTGCAGTAAGAGTCAGGTCTGGGCATGTGAACCGCAACCTCCCATAGTTTTGTCACAACTCAATGATCAAATACCATTTGGATTTCAAAGCCCAAAATACTATTTTGATCACAAAAAATATACGACTTGTTAAGTGACTCCAAATGATAATTCAAGCTGTTTTTACATTTGCTATAATTTTCATCGAGTAATGCTTTCAATTACTTATCTCCAAACTTTTACTGTTGATCTAACCTCACTTTTTTCTCTATGTCGAATCTTTTATATCGAACAAACCATCGTTTATAAGGATTTTGAGTAGGTGCATATGGACAATTATTGGAAAGCCTTCTCGCTTCGGAGGAAAGCATTTCGGTGATAGAAGAAGATACTCCTCTTCCTAGGTTATCTTGAAAATAGAAATTTCATCAAGTGTTAATGTCATTTAGTTGGTGTATAGTCAATCTTTAAAAAAAAAAATAGCTAATGATTGAGTTCTGTTTTGTGCCTCTGTAGGGTAAAGCTAACGTAGATTATTATGACCAAAAACAAGTACTCAGATAAGTAAGGTTCCCAATATATTCCTTAGTCTAGAGGAGATTCTCGATAGTCTGGAGGAGATCTGAATGATGATGTTGAAAGATAACGCTTCTTCCAATGTAACCTCCAAAGTGGAAGTTCCAAGGACAAGTTCTGAGGACAAGACAACTTTGGGTAAAATTACTTATAAATTAATGGTCTAACAAGAAATCTTATTGGATCTAAATTTGTGTTCATAATTCATCCTATATTCAATTCCTTTCAATGATGATAAGTATGTAAATATATGCAAGTGTCTATGGATACTTTTTCGTTTACTGACTTTTTAGTTGGCTTTAGGATATCGCTTTATTTTCTATACGAAATCCAGCTTCATATAAACCACATTCCAACTTATACTATCGCTGCTTTCAAATATGTACTCTTATATACCGTTTTTGATTATATGATCCCGTTTATCTTCATTTTTGGAATTGATATTTCTAATAGACTCCTTTCGCTGAATAAAAATTTATTCCACTAAGTTCGGCTTGATCTGCTTACGGATTGGGGAAGGTAACACTTTTATTTTAAAGTACATCATCATTATTTCATCAAGTATTATCAGTATTTTTGATATGTACTTCTAGATTATATTTTCAAGCAAGTTTTCAATCTCCAACAACTAAATAAGGATTCTTCTCCGATTTGGGATGAAACTCCTTTTTAATTCTTTCCCGTGTTTCAGCTCTGCAGGACCTTATTTACTAATCTCATTTAAGATGAGTGAATGTAACTCGATCTTTGCTTTGCACGTAGTACTACGTTTTGAAAAGTTTTCACGGAGAAAATGTTTTTGGATCAGATCTGTTTTTGGAAATTAGGCAGTTTTTGGATATTGAGTTGTTAATTCCAATTTTCTTCTTCTATTTAATTAACACATTCACAACCACTATTGGAAAAAATATTTGCTCATAACCGAGGGATCACAACGGTAATTTTTAATGTCAATTCATTGTTCACTTGTTACCAGTTTCTTTTTTTGATGATCGCATTGAGTCTTCACCAGTCAGAGATGCCATTCTCAGTCTACTTTTCTTAAAATTCTCTTTAATAAAATTTTCATAGTTTCATTTTACATGCCAACCATCATCATCACCACATAACATTCTTTGTTATTTATGGCCGATTACACAAGTCTATGAAATTAAAGCAAAATCTTGCAGGAAAATCTATATAAAGAAAATTACCTTAACGATTTTCAGTTTATAACTTTTCCCATAAACTATTTAAAGTTTTCCTTTAAAATCATTTTATGTTAACCTAAACCACCTACAAACTTTTATTATTCTTACATAACAGTCCAGTTTAAGCTTACACTACGGTATTTAAGACTCAAAGTCATCTACCTTTGAACAAGTATCATAAGACTGCTATTATTTTTAGTTCCATAAAAAACAAATCACCTAAATCACCATATACATCAATACCTGCCAAAAATTTTGTGTGTAACAACAAATAGGAACATGAAATTTTATTATTATTTTTTTCTTAAGTTTTGCTTTCCTGCTTTTAACCGGAAATGTAACATTGTTGCAAGAAAAAAACTCTTTTCCTTGGTGTTACAAAATCTTTGGAAAAAAAAAACTATTATTTCATTTCGCCTTTACGTCAAAAATTCACAAACAAACGCACACACTCAAATTCACAAAATAATTTTTCTATTTTATAAGATGATTTTTTTCTTTTTGCGAAAATAATTTTTTTATGTTGCCAAACTTTTATTTTTATTCTTTTTTTGTAGGTTCACTTTTGGCTACAGTTAATATGCTGAACTGTGAAAGTTTCATAGAGAAGAAAAAACCAAAACTTTTGTTATTTGTAGTTCAAAACTTAACACTCTCGAACTGATCACAATAGCTGGGTTTGCACGAAAATATTAGTTTAACCCAACATTTTACTAAAAACCATAAATCCTGCGAATTTGTTAAGCAAGAAATTATTTTTTCTTACGATTAAATTTATTCCAAATGAGACTCTTTATTTATAAAGTTAACCTTCTTTTAGCACCATAGTGCAAGATTATAAAAAATATCAAATAGAACAGGAACAAACATGAAAAAACCAACAGTCGACCAGCTAAAAATGAAGCCAAAAGAAGAAATGTTCAACTATAATGAATATTGAATTCCCTTCAGGAAAAAAAGGAAAAAAGTTATAGGCCATAATATGCAAAATTTTGATACATCCCAAATTCTGTGTGTCATATGGGCCCCAATTTTTAAGATAATTTACTAAAATTTGTCACATATACTTATTTTGATACAATAATAAATCCAAAGAAGCCATATTGTTCTGGGATCAATTATTGATCCAGCTCCCATGTAAGACCCCTTCCCGGTATATGATTTATAGCTTATAAAACTCTTAAATTTGAATCAATTCTGTTGAAATTTGGCACAATAAAATTTTGAACTATTCTAAATACATGTTGTAAATTTTATTAACATGGATCCATATTTTGATATAGATCCCATATAACACCCCTTCCCGGAAAACGAGTTTATAAAACAATTAAATAAACAACAATTCCATTGGAACTCAGTACAATGAATTTTTTTTGAACTATTATTAATATATTTTTTTTAATTAGAAAAATCTCGGTTCATATTATGATGTAGCTCCCATATCAGGCCCTTCACCGAAAACAGTTTCCAGCTTATAAAACGAGTAAATAAAGACCAATTCCATTGAAATTCAACACAATTATTTTGCTAATTGTTCTAAAGACATTATATTAATTTACCCTATATGAGTCCATATCTCCCTATAGCTCCCTTATAACGCGTTTTCCCGAAAAACGGATTTGAGTTTATAAAACATTTAAATAAAGATCAATTCCATTGAAATTAAGCACAATGATTTTTCTAACTATAATCAAAGTATTTTGCTGTAGCTCCCATATAACCCCCTTCCTGGAAAATAGTTTTGAGGTTATAACAAGCATATTTTTTGTTTTTATACCCTCCACACTATAAGTGGTGAAGAAAGCATATAAGCTTTGTCATTCTGTGTGTATATTCTTGAATTAAATCAAAATCTCAGTCGATTTCCGTCAATCTGTCTGTCTGCTCACATCCACAAAAATTTACAGAGCTCAATGAAATCTGGCCTAGTGGAAAAAAGACAGTTCAGTAGAGAAAAAGCTATAGCCAAAATTATAACTAATTTTATGACTCATTAAGTGTTTCTGTGTTATATACTATATTTGTGAGTGAATGTATGTCTATGAAACCTAACGAATTAACTTCACACGAATTTGTGGTGGAGGGTATTGAAGATTCGGCATAGACGAATATAGCATTCTTACTTGTTTTTATTAAAATAATTACAATTTAGAAAACATATATATTTTTGTAGCTTTAATCACTTGTAATGGAACTTTGAACCTTTGGAATGATTTTCTTCTCTTAGCTAAAATACCACATTAGGGCTTGTTTACCACGGTAACAGAATACCAAGGACACCTTATGTTTTTTAAAACATTCCTTGATTTGAATTGCGATATTTAAAGAGCTCGTGGAAAAACTATTTTACCAGGAAGTGGCGAAGAATCTGCCAGTTGCATCATCTAGCAGCAGCAAGAAAAGAAACTTGATTTAAGTATCCATAAATCTTGAATGTAGCACTAAGCTAACCGGGCTAAGCTCCTAACACTGAGCTAACCTAACTGCTTTCTTCCGGGATTGTTAAGAGCTCTTTTCAAAATGCTTTATTTATTTTACTTTAAAAAAATCAGGTGGACCATTTTTCCTACATGAACCAGGTTTTCCATCAACGAACAAATTTGCCCGGTACAGTTTTATAACATTGAAAATAGTTTGAACAGACCTTTGAATGCTGGACCAACTTTTTGTAGGACCAATTTTGGATTTTTTGAAAATATTTTATTATTTTAATACAGATTTTTTCTGGTCACTAATTTTGATCAAATTTACAAAGACTGAACTGTGAACTATAGTTTCGCGATTCAAAGTTCGATTGAAACCTTTAAACGAAAAAGATTATTGCCGATGGAAGAATTTGTATTATCATTGGAATTGACTCACCAACGAATAAGGATAAAATGAGAGGCCTAGTTAGTCGACATATTATGAAAATGTCGAATTGGAAGCATTACTCAAAGAAGACTGTTGTCAAGGCAAAGAAAACTCAATTTTAAAAACGAGAAAATACGAAGTGAACCTAAAAGACGCTAAAATTCGAGATTTAGTCTCAAAAGTGATGCATAAGTGTAACAAAAGAAAGGACATTTTCCATCATATTGTTACTGATTATACAAATTGTATACAATTCAATAATGTCAAGTTTAAAAAGTCACATTAAACAAACGACCAATAAGCCAAATCAACACCGAAACCAATTACTTATGAAGCCAATATAATGCTCTGTATTTAGTAGGATCAGAAAGATTTCTTATCATATTTTAGTACGCCTTAACGTCACGGAGGCATTTTATGTCAAATATACTAACAAGATTTGCAGAATTTTTATATGAAGAGCCTTTTCGCAATATTAATAATATTAAGAGAGAATGATCAAAAGAGAATGTTCAATATGTCTCAGGTATCAGTTATTACTGTGTTGTTGTTGATTTCAGTCTTTTCTCATCCGTAAAAAACTCTAAAAAAAGGATTATTAATTATATGAAGTCTAGGTCCAGCAGTAACTTCAATAAAAGCAAAAATTCATTAATGAATAGTTGGTCCATAGCTATTGTCATTACTAGGACACTGAATTCTCAGTTCTTTACAACAGAGTAAAACAAGAATTGAGCTGGTGATATAATGAGCGGAGTCTGTTAAGAGAGATTAGCAAAAGCATGAAGTCTCCCATGTTAACTAAAGGATTTGAATTATGTGTAATACATTGATAACTTCTGGCATCCTAAGTGGAAGTTCCAAAGACAAGTTCTCAGGGCAAGACAACTTTGGGTAAAATTACTTATAGATTAATGGTCTAATAAGTATATTTTATTGGATCTATCTTTGTGTTCATAATTCACCCTATATTCAGTTCCTTCCAATGATGATAAGTATGTGAATATATGCAAGTGTCTATGGATACTTTGTCGTATATTGACATTTTAGTTGGCTTTAGGATGTCGTTTTATTTTCCTATACGAAATCCAGCTTCATATAAACCACATACCAACTTATACTATCGCTGCTTTCATGTATGTACTCTTAATTAATTCTTTCCCGTGTTTCAGCTCTGCAAGACCTTATTTACTAATCTCATTTAAGATGAGTGAATGTAACTCGATCTTTGCTTTGCACGTAGTACTACGTTTTGAAAAGTCATGGAGAAAATGTTTTTGGATCAGATCTGTTTTTGGAAATTAGGCAGTTTTTGGATATTGAGTAGTTAATTCCAATTTTCTTCAAGTTTAAAAAGTCACATTAAACAAACGACCAATAAGCCAAATCAACACCGAAACCAATTACTTATGAAGCCAATATAATGCTCTGTATTTAGTAGGATCAGAAAGATTTCTTATCATATTTTAGTACGCCTTAACGTCACGGAGGCATTTTATGTCAAATATACTAACAAGATTTGCAGAATTTTTATATGAAGAGCCTTTTCGCAATATTAATAATATTAAGAGAGAATGATCAAAAGAGAATGTTCAATATGTCTCAGGTATCAGTTATTACTGTGTTGTTGTTGATTTCAGTCTTTTCTCATCCGTAAAAAACTCTAAAAAAAGGATTATTAATTATATGAAGTCTAGGTCCAGCAGTAACTTCAATAAAAGCAAAAATTCATTAATGAATAGTTGGTCCATAGCTATTGTCATTACTGGGACACTGAATTCTCAGTTCTTTACAACAGAGTAAAACAAGAATTGAGCTGGTGATATAATGAGCGGAGTCTGTTAAGAGAGATTAGCAAAAGCATGAAGTCTCCCATGTTAACTAAAAGATTTGAATTATGTGTAATACATTGATAACTTCTGGCATCTGAAGGCTTAATAAAGCGAAAGGTGCATTAGACTGTCCACAATCAATATGGAGATGCTTACAAATATCCTGACAAAAAAAATCAGAATATTAAAATCATCTTTATTGTACGGAAGTGAAAACTGGTTAATATCAAGCGAAACTACAACTTTTCCTCAAACAAGGAGCCGATAATAATACAAATCAAGCGTAATAAATCGAAATGTATCGGCCATTCTAACAGAAAGCATCCGGGAAGGGTAGACAGAATGGTGCTGAAATGAAATCTTCAAGGTTCAAGAAGCCGTGGTCAGCCAAGAAGCACCTTTAGACATTCGTTACTCCAAGATCTAGGCAACTGAAACATAAAGGAATTAGGTAGAGATGCTTGTGAAGTCATATGCTCCCAATAGGGGTAATGGAAAAAATATCTACTGTCATTCCGAAACAATGACTGGAGGCACATGCTCAACTAATTACGCATTTTGTTCTACTTAGGAATATATTATGTGATCTAAACTTCAATACCACTGAATGGTCAAATCAGTCAAAATTTTATACTAAAAAACTGAAAACCTTCCTAGGAAACCACTGCGGTTCTCTTGAAAAGATTAACTTTTATTTTACCTTCAAAATCACATTACATTTTAGGAGGCTGAAAATAAACTTAGAACAATGTGAATGGGACTCTTTTAATTTAAGAATACTCCTTAGCGAGTTAGAAACGTGGACCACGATTAAAAGGCTCCCAATTGACTTCTTGTAAAATTTCAGGTGATATTCGTTATCTAAGAGTGTCATAGCAAGATGTAGATCCATTTAAAGAATTAACATAAATTATTTCCTTCCTTCGTTTTTGAATAGAAATTGCCGAACCTGCTAGGGGAATATTTGAAAATTATAGTAGATAACATATAGATTTACCTCTCAGTTGTAGCGCTAACATAAGAAAAGTCAAATTTAGATACTTTGTCATAGAGTGTCTCATGTCCTGTTTCCAGTACCATAAAAAATAATGGAACTTCTCAGAAAAAATTTTTTAAACGAGTTTAAAAGGCTGATTCCAAATAAGAAACTAAAAGAAAGAGAGGGAAGAAGAAAAGAGACGCCTCATCCTAGTTAGCTGGAGTCGAGGCCATATACAGAGTAAGTGTTCCACTGGCGCCAGTTCATTCTCGTCCTCGCATATCCTACAAATACCTGAATTGCTTGAAACCCATTGCATGGCCAGCGCCCCAATGCGACAGTGTTCAGTTAAGAAACCTATGGTTCTCCTCAGGCACTGTCTATCAGCTCTCAATAGGAGGTCTGGTATCTAAGTTTGACAATAATAAAAGTAGAGAGTCGAAAGCAAAGTACCCACTTAAACCTTAAGCATTTTAAGGCCTCAAGGACATTGGGAAAAATCAGCCTTCCTGGACAGTGGCTATATGTGGAAATGCTATAAGTTTCTTTGCCGATTCAATGGGCCTCTGTCGTATTCCAAAAATTAGCATTAATTACAAAAATACACTTTGATGTCTGGATAGGCTGGTAGCATATTATGACAATAAAGTCTGTTAGATCAAGATGCAAAAGCTAAATACCCACCTAAACCTTGAGCATATTTCATGGCCTCCGACATTTATTAATATTGCTCATTATTAAATATAAGTGTCACATAAGCTTAGAAAACTAAAAAATACCCTCATTCATCACTTGTTGTGCTGTAGGGTATCGAAACTAACGAATGAGCTGAGAAAACTAAAAAGATTACTTATTGTTCTTCTACTACAAGGGAATATGCCAAATCAATATTTATATTGATTGGAACATGCCAATGTCTTTTGGAAAATAACTAGATTTATGTGAACATATATAAATATATATGTGTGCTCGATTTTGTAGGTGTTCCAAAGTCCCATTATGTAGAAAGCCATTTTAAATTATTTGTAAGTTTTGTGAAGACACAGGAAAAAATGTATAAACTTTTATTTTTATGTTTTAAGTCCACCAACGATAAAAATGAATTAGAACGGTTTTTCTTATAATTCTGCCTGTTATTTTTTATGAGCCATAACAAAAACACACCAACACATACATACCCATACTCATATTTTTCTATTAAAACCAATGGAGGGAGATAGAGAGAGACCATGGAACGGAAATAAAACATAATTTTTGTTATAGCTTGACAGTATATAACAATAACTTTTCTAAAAGATGTATGTATGTGTGTGTATGTGGGTGGACATTGTTTTCGAAAAGAATTCAACCAAAAATATAAATGGAATTTCTGTTATATATCTTTGCAGTCATAAAGTTTTTACTCAATTCAAATACAATGTTAATGGGAAAAATGTCTTTAAAAATACTTTTTGTGTGTTAAAGGATTATGGATGGATTTTAAGACAAGAGATAATATCTATATGTAGAACATAGTCTGAAATAGAGAATATCTATAATTTAGACTATAGAAAAACTATAGTCTGAATCATAGAATTACTAAAGTCCTATACAACCTCATAATTCTGCACTATAAAATAACTATCTAGAGTATAAATAACTGTAGTCTAGAGGCTACAAACAGTCAGTCTGAAATAGTTGAAGTCTAGACAATATGAGAACTATATTCCATACTATACTATACTATACTATACTATACTATTACTATACTATACTATACTATACTATACTATACTTACTATACTATACTATATTATACTATACTATATTATACTATACTATACTATACTATACTATACTTATACTATACTATACATACTATACTATACTATACTATACTATACTATACTATACTAAACTATACTATATTATATTATATCTATACTATACTATTACTATACTATACTATACTATACTATACTATACTATACTATACTATACTATACTATACTATACTATACTATACAATATTATACTATACTATACTATACTATACTATACTATACTATACTTATTACTATACTATACTATACTTACTATACTATACTATACTATAACTATACTATACTATACTATACTGATACTATACTATACATACTATACTATACTATACTATACTACTATACTATACTTATACTATACTATACTATACTATACTATACTATACTATACTATACTATACTATACTATACTATACTATACTATACTATACTATACTATACTATACTATACTATACTATACTATACTATACTATACTATACTATACTATACTATACTATACTATACTATACTATACTATACTATACTATACTATATATACTATACTATATTATACTATACTATACTATACTATACTATACTATACTATACTATACTATACTATACTATACTATACTATACTATACTATACTATACTATACTATACTATACTATACTATATTATACTATACTATACTATACTATACTATACTATACTATACTATACTATACTATACTATACTATACTATACAATATTATACTATACTATACAATATTATACTATACTATACTATATTATATTATACTATACTATACTATACTATACTATACTATACTATACTATACTATACTAAACTATACTATACTAAACTATACTATACTATACTATACTATACTATACTATACTATACTATACTATACTATACTATACTATACTATTACTATACTATACTATACTATACTATACTATACTATACTATACTATTACTATACTATACTATACTATACTATACTATACTATACTATACTATACTATACTATACTATACTATACTATACTATACTATACTATACTATATTATACTATACTATACTATACTATACTATACTATACTATACTATACTATACTATACTATACTATACTATACTATACTATACTTTATTATACTATACTATACTTTATTATACTATACTATACTTTATTATACTATACTATACTATACTATACTATACTATACTATACTATACTATACTATACTATACTATACTATACTATACTATACCATACTATACTTTACTATGCTGTAGAGCAATTATAGCCCGAACTTTTGTATAAGCGTTTTAAAAGGATGTTTTTCTAGAGGAAATTAAAAACATATGGACCGACCACTGTATATAAATCTTAATTTATTGCATATTAATCTTATATATTTTAAGAATCCGAATCTAGTAAAATTTGATACATCGTTTTAGACTTACTATTACAAAATTTGATTAAAATTTAATTATATAAGAATTTTATGGACTTACAACCTCATTCCGTTGGGATGTTTTTATGGGGCCTATATGAAATAATAGACCATCGTCCTTGTGTCAAAATAATTTGACTCAAACAGTATACTTAAAAATGGTGGTAGCACAATTTTTTCTGATCGATTTCTGATATTATTGCATCAAATCGAAATTTGACTCGATTAGCCTGTGTACGTCTGTCTGTAAGAAAACATTCTATCGCTTGGAAATTGTCCAAACAGTTTCCTATTTAAAATCAGCTATATCGGTTCATTGCCAATTAGTTATAGATCGATATCTTAGATAACCTCAAAATTTCAAAATTATTTTATATTTATCTATAATCTGTATTAATAATATGAACAATTAAAGTCCATATATTGCTGTAGCCTGTAAAAGCGCCTTTACGGAAAAGAGTTTTGAGGTTATAAATCCAGTAAATAATAATAATTTTTCTAACTGTATTGAATAAACGTAATTTACATATTTTGCTACAGCTCTTATATAACGCCTCTTACCGGAAAACGGGTTTGAATCTTATGAAACTGTTATATGAATGTGAACCAATTTATTTTAAAATCATCATGATTATTTTCTAACTGTATTGAATATGTGACATCGGTTGATATTTTGTTGCAACTGTCATTTAACTCTCGTTCCCGGTCAGTATTTGATTATGTCATCCCACTTCCTGAATAGCGTTTAAGGCTTAAAATGTCCTGAAATATGAACATGTTCTACTGATATTTAGAAAACTAGATAAATGTCCTAAATATAAATATCCTACTTCTTGAATAGTCCCTCTCATTTAGGAAAATACTTTGTTTAATATTAATTTGTTTAATAAAATCGGCCATTAAATGTCAATATTTATATATTTCTATATGTTTTATACCCTTCATAACCGCAGTTGGTTGGGGTATTATGCGTTTGTGCTGATGTTTGTAACATGCAGAAAAAATGATGTTACACCCACATTTAAGTACACCGATCGACTCATAATCACTTTTAAAGTCGATTTAACGATGCCCGTTTGTCCGTCCGTCCGTCCGTCCTTCTGTCCGGCTGGCTGTCTAAACGATGTATGAGAATAGGTCCCATACAAAACCCCTTTCAGATATAATTTTAATAATAATTGGTCAAATTAAGATAAATGTAAACAAAAATCTATGAGGAAAATTTTATGAGGATCTCTCCGGAAAAAAATCATTTTATAACGCATAAATTTAAGGTAAATCTCTGTGTCACAATAATGTACTTTATATTTAAGAATAAATCAGAAATACGAGGGTCTTTCATTAATTTTCATAACTACCGTTTTTACCTACGATATGGTGAAGAGTATTAGTTAGTCGGGCTTGATCGACTATACATTCTGACTTGTTTTTTATCTGTAAATTTTGACCCGTAACTGATATCTTATCTATCTATTGTCAGAATTCTTTAGAGTCTAAATTCAAACATTCCATTTATGAGATTTATCCCTACTAACGTTATAGATAACTTCATGTACACACAATCAGCTGATCAAAGGTCAAAGGTCACAGATTTTTTTTCCAAAAATGGGTATTTTCCCACTCTGAAGTGTTGCAAAACGTAATATAAACCAAATCACCAGGATATAAAACATATGTGATGAGAAAAATTGAAAAACCACTATAACTTAAGAAATCCCGATCATTCAAGCGAAAAATTAAAAAAAGGCAAATTTAAAAAATCCTTGCAATTTGTTTAATTATAATAAATATTAAATAAATTATATCTTTTGTAATAAAGTGAAATTTATAATTGCGCGCCCTTTCTCAATCTTACACTCTTTACTTTTTTTAATAAAAAACACAAAACAAAAAACCTTTCAAACATCCTGTTACACAAAATGACTATAAGAATTTCCCGATAAAAAAGGACATAAATTTTTTTAACACACAAACAAAAACAAAAAACATGCAAACAATTAGAAATATTGAAGAAGAAAAGAAATTTTTGCACAGCAGTCAATCATTAATGGAAAACATTTTGCACACATACACACACAGTATTCATTTAGTTGCACCTCAGGTAATTATCTTGAGCTAAAGCTGCACTAATATCCTTACGCAAGGATAAATATAAGATCAACTCAGTACATTTATGTAAGAAACACTGTGTAAGAACATTTAGTGGCGCTGTGTTTTCTACTCCAGATCTAATGCAATTTGTTACTAACTGCAGATGTTTGGCAGAAAATCAAAAAGAAAAGGAATGTGCTGTGTGAAAACAATAGGAAGTAAATAAGGAAGAGATTTAGGAAAACCCACAAACAAAAGTATCTTGTCAAACGACAAAGAGTTTGTCTTAGACAAACAGGCATTAATATCATTTCTAAGGTTCTTTCTCGTTCTGAAACACAATTTAGGTAGTTCTGTTTCTTTTTCAGCAAAAAAGCAAAAAACAACAACAACAAAAACACTTTCAAATTAGATTGTTTTTCTTTTGCCAGGTAAATTCTCCTGAGTGGTGTTTTCTATCTTTTTGCCTTTTTGATTAGAAAAATTGTTTGAATTACTTTTCTCTCGCTCTTCTTTTTGATTTGTGGACAATGAGGATAAAATGGTAAAAAAGTTAAATGTGTGTTCAAAGATTTTGGTAAAAACATCAAGGATTTTTAAAAAATCTATTTTCCCTTTCTTCCCCTGTGCAATTTTCTTTATACTGTTGCAATATTTGGATAATGAATTTCAGAAAATTTTTATGAAATTTTGTGTAAATTTTTGCTAAATGACCAGATGGACTAAATTTCTTTGTTATATATTATGACATTTATCAGCTGTTGGTTTAATAAATAAAAATGAGATAAAAACTGAATAAGGTGTTAAACCGTGATTATGTCTGTCTAATTAGGTCACATTCATATACTATATTTATACCCTACACCAACGAAGTTGGTTGGAGTATTATGCATTTGTGCTGATGTTTGTAACATGCAGAAAAAATGGTGTAACAGCCACCTTTAAGTATACCGTTGGACTCAGATTCATTTTCTGAATGAATGTCTGTCCGTCTGTCTGTCCAGTTGGCTGGCTGTTAATGTAAACATTTTGAACACTCTTCATATAGCAATTCTTTTAGATATCTCGATGAAATTGTTTTCATGTTATTATTTTGGATCAAGGACGAAAGTAATTAAAAATGGCCATGTTCGGTCCAATATTTTGGGTAGCCCCCATACAAATGTCCTCCCGGAATGAGGGTTTAAGGTTATAATTGTCCTAAATATAAAGCCATTTAAATAAAATTTGGCAAATATAACTATTATGATAATATTAAACGTTGTGCCAAATTATGCGAGGGTCGGTCCATTATTTCTCATAGGTCCCATACAAGCTCCCTTCCAAATATCACTTTGAAGCACATAAATCGTACATATACTTTAGTATTGTAGTAATAAATAAGACAAATATAAGTAAAAATTGATATACAAAACGATACGTGGGTCGGTCCATAATTTTATATAGGTCCCATATAATGCTCCAGAAAAATTCTTCTTTTAAATTTCACATAAATGTTAGTTTCACCATAATATAATAAACAATTAAGAATAAATCAAAAAAATAAAATTATACGAGGGTCGTTCATTAATTTTTCATAACAGCTATTTATAACCAACATTGTACATATAACGTTTATACTTCTTTTATAAGTGTTATAAAAAACTGAAGTGTGAACTATAGCATGACTATAGTCTGGACCAGAGAATTGATATGTATACAAGAAATTATGAACCGACCATCGAATAATTTTTCACATCGACTTTTGATTATATTTATCTTAATTTGACCAATTATTATTACAATACCAACATATATGTGAGATTTTTGCCCTTAAAAATGATATTTGGAAGTGGGTAGTTATGGAAGCAATGAAAAATAATGGACTTACAATCATATATTTCCGTTTAAAATGTATTATTTTTCAAATTTCATTAAAATCGTTTTTATTTAGGACTTTTATGAACTTAAAACCCCATTTCGTGAAGAACATTTATATGGAAGGTACCTGAAATATTGGACCGAATATGGCCAGTTTCAACAAGCTTCATCCTTAGGCCAAGATAATAATATATAACAAATTTCATCGAGATATTTAAAAAAATTACGAATTGTAAAGTGTTCACAATGTTTATATGGACAGCCAGCCGGACAGACAGACGGACGGACGGAGATAGTAAAATCGACTCAGAAATTTATTATGAGTAAAATTGATACTGATCTTTTTCAAAAATTAATAGAATCAATGCCAGACCCTATTTTCGAGGTAATCCAAAACAATGGGTCATAAATATATTATTAATAATGTCATAGAGATCTGATAAATATCAGTTTTGTTATAAAGTAATTATAGTATGGATTATAAAATAACTATACTCTGCACTATAATTTGGACTTTAGAACAGCTTGGGCTATAGAATAACTACAGGCTAAACTATAGAATAATTATAATTTCGACTAGAGAAAAAGTATAGTCTGAACTATAAAATAATGATAGCCTAGACCATAGAATAGCTATATTCTGGACCATTAAATAACTATAGTCTGGATTATACCATTACTACAGTTAGGACTATACAATAACTCTAGTCTGAACTATAAAATACAAACGACATAGAATAATTATAGTCTCGACTATGGAATAGTCTGGACTTTCAAATAATTCAAGTCTAAATTTAAGAATTATTATAATTTGGACTACAGAATACATTTAGTACGGTCTTAAAAACAAGTTTAATCGACAGTAAAGTACTTCTATGGTCTGGACTACAGAATAACATAGGCATATAAATCTGAGTCAATTTAGCTATATCCATCTGTCTGTTTATTGTTGGCACGCTCACATCGACAATAATTAACAGAGATCAATGAAATTTAGCCATTTGTTATAGTCCTCCAATTAAAAACAGAAAAATCGGTTCAGTATATCAAAAGATATACTGCACCGAATATTAGAATAATATTTAGGTGTAATATAAAGTTATATAAACTTCATTATCATTCCAAGAATTATCAAAATCGGTTCAGTAGAAAGAAATAATAACCAAAACTGTAACTTATATTATGATTCAGTAAGTGTGGATGTATGTGTAAGTGTGTACGAAACATAATGTAGTTACTTAAACTCACTTATGGTGGAGGGTATTTAAGATTCAGCACAATCGACTATAGATTTCTTACTTGTTTTTATGTCTTTAGGTTTACAAATTACTTTCTTACATCAAAGAAAATTATTTTAACAATTTTTACATGTGAAATTCACCAGATAATTTATGAAAAATTTCATTACAAAATTTTTAAGTGAAATTTTTTTTTCAAAAGCTCAAGAACATATTTTCTTTGTCATGTATTTTCCAAAATAGACTTTAATAAAGGACATACGTTGTTTTGCGTTTTTATCACATTCTGACTATTTACTGCAACAATTTTTTATTTTAAAACAAGAAAGAATGTATAGTCGGTCAAGCCCGACCATCTAATACCCTACACCACATAGTCGGTTAAAAATGGTAGTTAGACTTAAGTGTGAAATGAAATAAATTTTTCTGGAAGAAGGTACCTGAAATATTGTACCGAACATGGCCCACCACCTATGATGATGTAGGGTATAAATATGAAAAAGATGAAACATAATGAAAATATTCTACGTTCTCAGCACAAAATAGAAATATGTCATATGCCATCAAGCCTAAAGGTTACATGATGCTGGAAACAACAAAAAACAACTTTTATTTTATTTTAAATATTATTTCGTGTTCTTTTTGATGTTTTGTAATTTGTTTGCTATTTTTTTAGTCACAAATGCATTTTTATCCTAACAAAAGATGGTTCATAAGGAGGTTCTTTCTCCGTTTGCAACATTTGTTCTATATTAAACAAAAAAATGCATTTTAAAAAATATTTAGGTTTTTTATGTAGCAAATAAATGAAATATATGCTTTTGAGATTTCATTATTATATAAAATATGTGCAATACGAATTAAAAGTGAAAAATAATAAATAGTTTTTAATGTGGATTATATCTACTCTATAGTTCAGAGTATTGTTATTCTATAGTCCAGACTATATTACCGACTATAGTTATCCTATAGTCCCGACTATAGTTATCCTATAGTCCCGACTATAGTTATCCTATAGTCCCGACTATAGTTATCCTATAGTCCCGACTATAGTTATCCTATAGTCCCGACTATAGTTATCCTATAGTCCCGACTATAGTTATCCTATAGTCCCGACTATAGTAACCTATAGTCCCGACTATAGTTATCCTATAGTCCCGACTATAGTTATTCTATAGTCCAGACTATAGTTATTCCATAGTCCAGACTATAATTATTCCATAGTCCAAACTATAGTTATTATATAGTCCAGACTATAGTTATTCTATAGTCCCGACTATAGTTAATCTATAGTCCAGACTATAGTTTTCTATAGTCCCGACTATAGTTATCTATAGTCCCGACTATAGTTATTCTATAGTCCCGACTATAGTTATTCTATAGTCCCGACTATAGTTATTCTATAGTCCCGACTATAGTTATTCTATAGTCCCGACTATAGTTATTCTATAGTCCCGACTATAGTTATTCTATAGTCCCGACTATAGTTATTCTATAGTCCCGACTATAGTTATTCTATAGTCCCGACTATAGTTATTCAATAGTCCCGACTATAGTTATTCTATAGTCCCGGACTATAGTTAATCTATAGTCCAGACTATAGTTAATCTATAGTCCAGACTATAGTTAATCTATAGTCCAGACTATAGTTAATCTATAGTCCAGACTATAGTTAATCTATAGTCCAGACTATAGTTAATCTATAGTCCAGACTATAGTTAATCTATAGTCCAGACTATAGTTAATCTATAGTCCAGACTATAGTTAATCTATAGTCCAGACTATAGTTAATCTATAGTCCAGACTATAGTTAATCTATAGTCCAGACTATAGTTTAATCTATAGTCCAGACTATAGTTAATCTATAGTCCAGACTATAGTTAATCTATAGTCCAGACTATAGTTAATCTATAGTCCAGACTATAGTTAATCTATAGTCCAGACTATAGTTAATCTATAGTCCAGACTATAGTTAATCTATAGTCCAGACTATAGTTAATCTATAGTCCAGACTATAGTTAATCTATAGTCCAGACTATAGTTAATCTATAGTCCAGACTATAGTTAATCTATAGTCCAGACTATAGTTAATCTATAGTCCAGACTATAGTTAATCTATAGTCCAGACTATAGTTAATCTATAGTCCAGACTATAGTTAATCTATAGTCCAGACTATAGTTAATCTATAGTCCAGACTATAGTTAATCTATAGTCCAGACCTATAGTTAATCTATAGTCCAGACTATAGTTAATTCTATAGTCCAGACTATAGTTAATCTATAGTCCAGACTATAGTTAAATCTATAGTCCAGACTATAGTTAATCTATAGTCCAGACTATAGTTAATCTATAGTCCAGACTATAGTTAATCTATTAGTCCAGACTATAGTTAATCTATAGTCCAGACTATAGTTAATCTATAGTCCAGACTATAGTTTAATCTATAGTCCCGACTATAGTTATTTTTACTTCCAGACTATAGCTATTTTAGAGTTTATTCTATATTCAAGTTTAGATTTATTCTTTTGTCTAAAGTTTAGTTGTTCCATAGTCGCGATTTCTATCCTTTATTTCCTCTCTTGTAAACAGGAAGTTTATTAAATTTCTTTTGATATTTTTTATATCAAATATTCTCTTACAAAAATATTTTCACTTCCGCTAGTCCAAATCATAAAATAAATATTGATGTCTATTATCATAACTTCATCTGTCCATTTGAATTTCTTTATAACGTTAATGCCAATCATGTGTTTGTGCTCTAACAGATCCATTTATATCCCTCTTTTTTTATTTTGTCTTTTAAGTTTTTTCTCTTTTAAGTTAAAAATGTTGCAAATGGAAAAAGTGCATCAAACTATAAGTTTAAACAGAATTCTGTGCATTTGCTATAAATGAAAGAAGAAGAAGAAGAGAGGAATAAAATAAAACTGATGATATGATTTCCTATGCAAAAGTTAAGTAAAAAGGAAAATATTAAACTGACAGGCTGATGAAAATTTATGAATTTTTATGGTAGAAATGTAGTAAAAATGCTATAGCAAATGTGCACATATAGCAAGTAAGAATGTATAGTCGGTCAAGCCCGACTATCTAATACCCTACACCACGTAGTTGGTTAAAAGTGTTAGTTACAAAAAATTAATGAACGACCCTCGTATAATTTAATTTTCTGATTTATTCTTATCTCTGCAGTACATTATTGTGACACGAAAATTAATGTTAAATTTATGCGTTTTTAAATGAATTTTTTATGAGGGGGGTGTTATATGAGGGCTACAAGAGAATATGAACGGACCCTCGTATAATTTGGTACATCGATTTTTGCTTATATTTATCTTAATTTAACCAATTATTCATTCAATAATAACGTATATGTGAAATTTTTGGCCTAAAAAGTGATGGGGTTTTGTATGGGACCTATGAGAAATAATGAACCGATCCTCGCATATTTTGATACATCATTTTAGAATATTATAAGTCTTACTTGTGTTAAAGTTTGGTTAAATCACTTTGTATTTAGGACCTCATTCCGGGAAGAACATTTGTATGAGAGGTTCCTGAAATATTGAACCGAAATTTTTAATAGGCTTTGTCCTTACGCCAAAATAATAATATGTACCAAATTTTATCGCGATATTTGCAAAACTGAGACCTGTAGACTGATCACAACTTTTGCATGGGCAGCCAGCCGGACAGACAGACAGATGGACGGACTTACATCGTTAAAACAAAAAATTATTCTGAGTCGAATGGTTTACTTAAAGGTTGGTGGCAACACCATTTTTTATGGCGTGTTACAAACATCTGTACAAACGTATAACACACCAACCAACTTCGATGGTGTAGGGTATAAAAATTAAAGCCAAACAGGAAAGATAACTTAGTTTTATGAATGGAAAAATTATATAAAACACGATTTTGGTTTCTTTAACAAATTTTAATTGTGACAATCATAGTATGGGTATCATTCCCCCTGCTTTTTTGTATTAAGCTCTTTTTCCTCTCTAAACCATTTAACAATATCTTGTAATATTAAATGCTCTCTCAACTATATTTAGTAGGTCTGACATTTGTTTGTGTGTGTGTTTGTGTGGTATTATAAAACTAATGCAATTAAGGAACCGGACGAAAGATTCATACAAATAGAATATAAAAATGTTCTTTATAGAAAAAAGTATACGTTTACTTTTGGAGAAAGAAAGCGAAACGCGAAAAAGTCAAGTAGCCGTAGCATTTTCATCATAATCTTCTTAACGACATGATAAAAGAAACGCAAAAATATATATACACTAGTGCATATTCCTATAAGTGCATATAACAAAAAATATTAGACAAAATTAATCAAAAAAATAAAGAGTGGAGAGGATCGAAAAATTCTTTACACACGTTTTTCATGAAACTTTTAACTCCATATTTGTTTTTTTGTTTTTGTGATCAAGTTACCTTGGTAAACATGTCATTTATAACGTTTAATTCTAAACAAATAGAATATATCTGATTAAAATTATTGACAAGGAAAAATGTGTACTAAAATTAATAGATATTTTTAGCAAAACCCAAATTGACCTACAAAAAGTTGGCCAAGTATTCAAACGTCTGCCATGAAAATATTTTCCAATGTTATTAAACTGTACCGGAAGAACTCTGTTCGTTGATAGAATACCTGTTTCAGTAGAAGGAATGGTCCACATCCATGTTTCTACAGCCAAGAAATAGAAAACATTTATAAAAGAGCTCCCAAAACATCCGTTAGGAAAGCAGTTCTGTTAGATTAGTGCTCGGACTATATAGTACGGACTATATGGTACAAAAATCTACAGCTTCTGACTGGAATGCTGCTTAAAATATAGGAGCGGGAACAAGTACGGAAATGAAGTCAATTTCCTAAAACCATATTCTTATTACAAAATGAATGATAAACTTGTGATCTGGGCAGATTTTTTGCAACTTCTTGGTTAAAAAGTTTATATTACTGAAGGGAATGTAAAGGAAAAGTTTGCGACCTAAAAGCAGTCAAAATTTCCGAAAAAGTTCGTGGTATGATAAGCAATATGCAGTTGCAATAGAGAAGCCAATCATTTGTTACAAAGGACTCTGTAAATACATAAATTAACATTCAGGAATATTTACAAAAATGTCTGCTTCCATTCATAAGAGTTCATAATAGATCCATCTCTTTTTGACTTGACTTGGTATTCTGTCACTATAGTAAAGAAGCCCTTGAGTGATATAAAACAACAAGTAAGAAACTTATAATCGATCAGGCCGACTATTTAATACCCTGCAATATTGTTTATTATACATGGTAGTTACTAAAAATTAATGAACCACCCTCGTATAAAGTATTTTTAATGTATTAACTGGTAGCAACTTCCATGTGGGATTACTACGTTCTAAAAATTTTTTTCCGTGAGCGTTACATGGCAGCTAGAAGAAAATTATGGACCCGACCCTCGTAAAACTTCGCATATCGATTTTTGCTTATATTTGTCTAGATTTGACTAATTCTTATTACAATACCAACGTATTTGTGAGATTTAAGCCCATCAAAATGATGTTTGAAGGGGGGGGGTTGTATGGGACCTTGAGAAATAATGGATCAATTTTAATATATATTTGGCACTTCATTTTAAAAATATTATAAAAACCTAATTTGTATCAAATTACATTACAATTGCTTTATACTTATATAGGACTTTTGTGACCTAAAATACCCATTCCGGGTGAATATTTATATGGGAGCTAAATGAAATAATGGACTCATCATCACCAATTTAAAAAAGTCATCGTCTTAAATAGCACATGCCAAATTTAATTAGAATATCTTAAAAACTGATTATTTGTTCACAAGGTTTACATGGATAGCTAGCCAATCGGCCACACGGACGGTCGGACATCGCTAAATCGATCAGATTTCTGAGTCGAACGGTATACTTAAAGGTGGAAGTAATATTATTTCTGTGCGTTACAAATTTAAGAACAACATGTACATCATTTCCTTGCTGAAATATTCAATCTGCCCCTTTTTTTCATCCATAAAAGAGTGAAAAGCATCTTTGAGTAATTTGGCTTAAATTGCGATATTCATTTTGTTGGAGCAAAACAAAAGAAAAACAAGATTTACTGAGAATGTTGCCCAAACCATAGCACTACCACCGCCAAACATCGTTTTATCTCAAATCGTACCATGTAACATGAATATGAGAGTTCTGACTTCAAATTCAATTTTTTTCAGAGAAGTTCTTCTCTGTCCATTTCATGTATTTTCGTAAGAATTTTAGATGATTTTCTTTAAGCAATTTGTTCAGCAATGGCTTACACTTTGGTTTATTCCATTTAATGTTTTCATCTCTTCGTAAAATGTGAGCAAGTCTTGTTTACTTTAAAAAAGTACTGTTAAGATAAAACGAAAATTGAGAAAAGAAAATTACATGCATTTATAGGAATATGGGTCAGTGTATAAGGATGGAATTACTGGGCCATCTCTCTTTTTTTTCATATTTTCATAAGTATCTACAATATTTCCTTGTGCAGTCAAGTGAACGTTCGGTGCGAAAGTAAAATGTTGCTAAGAAAACCAAAAAGACGAAATGAATAAAAGTAAAGAAGAGGAAATAAATGTGAATACATAGTAGTTAAGGTTGATAAATAAATTATATATAATTTAATATTGTTATAGGTGACCTTAATATTTGATTAATTAGCAGCAATTTTATTTAACAGTTTTACTTTTTTTGTACTTAAGTTGCTTAAAGAACGTTTTCAAAAATTATTAAATTGTTGCCTAAAAATATGCTTTAAATTTTATTAAATTGATAAGAGTATTGCCATACATGGAAATAATATAGCACAACTGGAAACTGTTAAACATTAAAGCAGAATTTTAAATTTAAATTAAAGTGAAAGAAAAAATGTCAGATTAATTTTGATATCTTTATCTTTATATATAAAAATGAATCTGCGTTAGTTTGTCTGTTTATTTGGAACTTATGGACAGCTAAACTACTGGATTGATTTTACTGAAATTTTTCGATATAAAAAAATTTGGACCAGGACCAGGGGGAAAGGTACCCCCATACAAACAAACATTGTTTATCGAATATTTTAAGAAATATTAACAGCTAGAATTTCCAAATTTGGTTTCAATCACTTCTTTAAGGAACTGTGGAGGAACAGGGGAAAGATTATTAAGAAAATATTGATCATCGAATATTTAAAAAAACCACTTCATCGAGAATTTTTAAAATTTGATCCCAATAACTTTTTCAAATAACTATTTTAAAAGACAAAATTTGGGGTGATTAAAATCAGAGGAAGAGGAAGCCCCATACAAAGCAAATTTTGAACATCGAACATCTAAAGAACTATAACATCCCAACCACTTTATCAAGGATAGGATCAGGGGGAGTGGTAGCCTCCATACAAAGAAAATATTAATAATCGATAACCAAAAAGCCACTGCACCGAGAGTTTTCAAAATTTGGTCCAAATAAATTTTTCGTGTAACTGTTTTACTGGACAGAGTGAAGGGGTGAATAGATAGTCGGATATCTAAAGAACTATAACTGCAATAGTTCCCAAATTTTACTCCAATCACTTTCTCAGAATTTGTTTTTACTGATTTAAATATAGGACGGGTAGGATCAAGGGGAAGGTTACCACCCACCGGGCCTTAACTAGACTTTAATAAGTTCGATTTAAAGAACCCTGATATAAACCTGAAAAGCTTTTTCGTTATGTATCCAATTGATATTTATATAAATTTTTTCCATGTGTAATAAAGTCATTAAGACCAACTATGTAATACCCTACACCATGATAAAGGCATGAAAATAATGAACCATCCCTTGTAAAGTTTGATTTTATGATAATCAAATATATGGGAGCATTTTTGCATTAGATTTAATTTGATATTAAGGGTTATATGAGGCCTTAGGAAGATGATTAACTAAATCGAGTACAGTATTTTCTAATGAAATAAATATTATCACAATACTAAATTTTTGAGAACGGATCTTTTAGCAAATTGGTGTCTGGATTTATATTTTTTTGTGCCAACGTTAATTAAAGAGTGAGAACAAAAATTAACACACATTTCTTTTAAAGTTACCATTGTAAGACATGTCAGTTATTATGTTTAGTGACCAGAAAAAAGTGCGTACTAAAATTAGTAAATAGTCATACCTGAGGTAACCAATTTGGAGAGCCTCTTCCCGAATCTTGGAACCATTTCCTTCTCAAATTAATTGAAAACACTTCAAGAATGTCTAAATGAAATTTGAAATTTTTTCTTAAAAATAATTATTATTTGCAATTTCTACAAAACTATTTTGATAAATTTTAATTAATGAACTATAGCTATTTCATAAAGTAAAATTTACGAAAGTTTTTTCTTAATAATAAAACGGTCTATATAATAAAGATTAAAATTAGTCTGTATTATTGGGCTATTGAATCTATCAATTATTGTGTATGTGAGCGTGACAACAACAGATAGACAGACAGACAGACAGACAGACAGACATACAGACAGACGGACACATCTAACTCAACTCAGACTTTGGTTTGTTGTAAAAAATATGTACATTATGGAGTCTGATATGATTCCTTCTAGATTTTACACACGGAATGACAGAGTTAAAATCCCTCTTTACCTCTTGTGGTGGTACACTTGTGGTAATCGAAGGTGTAAAAATCGTTATTGGACCACTGTGTGTTATAAATTATCAAATAGAATTCCTTAAATGGGAACATATTTATTTCATCTTAGAAATGGTGTAAATGTGTAAAATTCTTCCATTGATATGGCCACTTTAAATGAGTTTTAATATTTTTTCCACTAATAAAAACAGTCAAACACAAGCAATATTTTAAAATATTTTTGATTAAAATGTTATTTTTAATCATCTTAATAGTTACGATGTTTTTGGTGTTAATACATGGAGCTATAATTGTTTATAAATTATCTAAACGTTATGTTATATAAACAAAAAAATCCCAAATAGCAACTCTGTGTTAGCAAATACCAACAAAACACTTAATCCACCACTGTCACCAGAAGCAGGAGAAATAGGGGGTAAATATTATTACAGTAAAGATATGGCAACACTTAAATTCAAGCGCACAAATTCAAAAAAGTGAGCATTAAAAAAGATCACAAAGTTGGGTCTTCAATTCGATATATGACGGCAACAAGAAAACATCACTTGAGTGATAAAAAAGAAGACAAATTTAAAGAAAAATTTAAACACAAAATAACCAAAGAAAATGTTGTAATTTTATGTAAAATTAAAGAATAAAAGCGTAAAGTTTTAAAGCGCTAATTAAGAAGAAGAAAAATATTAAAAATAAATTAATTTAATATTTATTCAATTAAAGTGTACGTGTGTGTATTAGTAAGCGTTTTATAGCAAATTGTGAGTGTTCGGTATTGTGCTGAAATTTCTAAAAGTACGTGTGTGAGGATACAATAAAAAAAGCACAACAACAAAAGTAAAAAATAAAGTAAAGCAACACAAAACAAAAATTGCCAACTAAAGATTTTGTTGAGCAAAACGGGAATTAAATGTAATGAAAGCAACAACAAATACATTAAAATGGAAAAATTTAAATAAAGAGAATAAAAGCCGAGAAAATATAGTTATAAAAAACCCACCATTTTTTTGTTCGCAGAAATAAAAACGGGAATTTACATTAAAAAAAACTTTGCTTTTATTCTCTTTTATGTTTTTTTTTCTTCCGGAGAAAACAACAAATTTTGTTTTTTTTTTTGTTAAATTTTATTTAAAAAACCTTGATATTATCATCAAAGTTTGGAAAATTTAATAATTGAAAAATAATTTATTTCTTTTTTAGTCTTTTTTTCAAAAACAAAAAATATTAACGCGTGTTTAAGAAATAAACACCCTGTATAACACTAACAACAAAAAATATTGTTAAGTAAAACAAAAACACAAACTCTTGTGCATATTTTTTTAATTTGTGTCTGTGTGTGTTAAAAATAAAAAAAAACAATGGCGGCTACTCAAACAGCTTTTCAAATTGCCCAAGATTCTGAAAAGGAAAATCCTCGCAATATGCCTTTGAAAGAGAAATCTATGGCTGGAGGCAAATCCCATATTTTACAGCCACTGGGTACCAGCTTAGGTGGCGGTGTTGGCGTCTCTTCAAAACAAGGACGCGCTAGTTTTGCCGTACTTAATTCAAATGCCAATACCCGTGTCCATTTAACAGCCGCTCATAATAAAGTGGTAAGTTATAGGGAAATAATGTTCATAATAAGTATTAACAAATTATTGCAACAATGAAAGTTTCTTAAAAAAAAGGTGGTGGATTTAAAGAAAAAAATTCTCGATCACACATTATAGTCTTTTTCTTTTATATTTTAATGTGACGTCATTTTGTGTCATCCTCTTGCATATTTTTTTATATTTTATATTCGAGATGTTATTGTGTTTCTCTTTTTATCCCTTCTTTTTTTGAAATTGCAATTTGAAAAGGGTGAAAATATAATGTTGCCATACTTTGGCAATTTTTTTAATTTCACCTCAAAAACAAGATGATCAAAATTGTTTAATCGGTTTTAATAGACTAATTGGAACTAGTTGGGTCATATAAAATTATATATAGAAAATATTTAGTCTTAACTTTTGAAATTTTTGAAACTATCAAGTTTAATTTAAAAATTTCTAGGGCTTCAGATTTTGAATGAGTTAATGATAAGTAACATTTGTATTAAATGAATGATTGGAGTATTGCATTTTTTACTAAAAAAGTCAGTAAGATCTGTTACTTTTTAATGGCTTAATAATATTTCTTTAAGTTTCTTTAAGATTTTTCAAGCGATATCAATATATACAATAAGTAACCAACAACAAAAATGATTATCGAGTTTTTAATTCCCTTTATCTCAAAAGAGTTGCAAAGGTTAATTACTAATATATTAATTTTCTAATATTTCATAATATTTAAGCACAATATATGAATTAAAAAATAAAATATTAATAAATTTTTAACCATTCAAATTTTCCTTTACATCTTATCAGTTTTCTGTAAATTGAAACCCGGTACTGTATTTTTGCTTCGACTAAAAATTTTTTATATTATAAAGCGTTTAAACAAAAATTGTTTTCTGAATAGAATTTTTGATCGGTATTGCAATTGTCAATATGTATCTTGTTTCTTTAAATTGAAGTTACTCGTGATCCTTGTTCGATTTTAACCAATCATAAACTAATTTCGCTTCTAATTCGATGGGATTCTGATAATTCTACTTTGGCGTTGAATTGATTCAATTTTCAAAATTCACTTTTAAATGTCTCGTTTATGTATATAAAATCTTTTCTTTTAAAAGTTCTCTTCTTTAACAAGTTCCTCTTATATAACAACTACCGTCTTCTTGGTTTTATAAACCCAATTTCTTATCTTAAAGATTTTATTTATTTGTAGAATCACGCAATCCATTAGTTTATAATAGTGACTGGCTTTTTCTTCAAAAAAGGAATGGTAAATGAAACTTATAGTTCATTCTCGATTTTTTTAATCAAATAATTAAATTAGTTTAAAGAATTAGGAATTATTTTTTTTTCTTCGAATAATGGAAAATTCTATAAAAAAGTTAAGTATAATTTTAAGAGCGTTGAACCAACTATTTTAATTTCGATTATTTTCGATAATCGTACCGTATTATCGGATTAAAATGATAAAATTAACACATTTTAAAAATAAAATTCATTTTTATAATTAATTGTCCACTAAACAATGTTTTCAGTATAAAAAAAATCGTTATCACAAACGAATCATTATTTTACACAAAGAATCGTTACGAAACGATTCTCACTATCAAAGCACTAATCACAAAATAATACTTTTAACATAAAAAATTGATTCTCAACTACAATCGAATTATGAAAACGATTTTAATCATTTTATGCGTTTAAGATAAAATGTTCGTTTTTCTTCAAATTTATCAGAATTCTTCTCACAGAAAATGATATTTTAAAGCGACAATATCAACAATTAAACACCTAAAACAATTTCCTAAAAAGGACTTTATCATCTGGTTACCTTTCTTTGCTTTTTCACCATTTATTATCTTCAGTGTTGCCAATCTTTTTTAAAACTACGCGCCTGCTCAATATTAATATTTATTTTTTCTTTGTTTAGATGCCAAATAAAAAACGAATACGGTGTAAAGGAAAAATACAAAAAAATGCGCAATTACCTTTCACGATCAGTTTTTTATATTTATAAATGTAAATTTTATTATGATTCTTATAGAAATCATTTAAAAATTTTAAAAGATTTTACCTGCCATTTTTATGATTATTTTATTTTATAAAATAACATTTTTCCATTTTAACGGAAAATATTTAGAAAAATCATAAATCTTTT
>PYHX02000413.1:72066260-72076748 GCA_004302925.2 Cochliomyia hominivorax | reverse complement strand
AATGCTATATTTGGTTATACTGAATGTGAATTACGCTTCAACAGTAATACTTCAGAAATAATTGTTTAAAATATCGCACATTTACTGCAGAGTCGCACAGTGTCTCAAATGAAAAATAAAATGGAAATAAATCTATATCTCCCAAACAGCTGGCCGATTTAAATGAAACTTCATATATGTAGAGAGTATAGGTCATACTCAAAAAGAATTTTTTTGTGAGACGTTTTTATTTCTGCAGGAGCTTATATTCTTGAATGCATTCCTAAAATCTTGAAATTGAAAATTTTGAAACGATGCGATACGAATAATGTGTATTACAAATAATAGAAACAACACAATTCTACATCATATATAAATCTGTGTTGTTTGTCTAGTGTTCTTTAGACTTAGATTGAACAGATTTCTTGGAAATGCATATCCTAAAACATTGAAATAGGTCCCAATAATTATGGTCCATCGCAATTAATTTTTCAATAACTTGTTTACTGGACGGGAAATGAAGGGCTAGATATTTGGATGATGACAAGAAAATTAAAAAGTTATTTTCGAAATACATTAAAGAACCGATAAACATTTGGCAATAGAACTCTCAAATTCGCCCCAATCACTTTCCCAGAGAAAATTTTTATTACTTAATGAATCAGCAAATAATCGGACGCGTCGATTATTCTAAAGAAGCTCATAAAAGCGAGAAGTAGTTTTAAATTAGTGCCATTTACATTCCAAATGATATTTATTACTGGCTAAAATGTAAGACAGATAGGACCAGGGGGAGAGATTCCCCGTACAAAGCAAATAATGGTTACCGAATATCTAAAGAACCACAACAGCGAGAGTTCTCAAATTTGGTCCATTCACTTTCTCAAGGAACTGTTTTAATTAAACAAAATGTAGAATCGATAGGACCAGGGAGAGGAAATAATAGAATATCTTAACAACTATAGCAGTGAAAGTTTTAAAATATGGTTACAAACAGTTTTACTGGACAAAATGTAGGACGGAATCAGGGGGCATTTGGCAAAATATAAAATTTGAAACTCTCGCTGTAATAATTCTTAAGATTTGATAAATATACCCTACACCACCGTAGGTGATGAGGTATTATGCGTTTATGCCGATGTTTGTTACTTACGGGAACATTGGCGCTACACTCACCTTTCAGTGTACTGTTTAAACCAGAGTCACTTTCTTCGTCGATTTAACTGTGTCCATCCGGCTGGTTGTCCATGAAACGACTCTATTGGCCGTAATTATTGAAATAACTTGATAAATTAAGTACGTATTATTTTGATCCAAGCCTATTGTAATTAAATTAGATCGGTTCAGTATTTCAGGTGATCCCGGAATCAGGTTTAAATCTAAACCGATGTGCCAAATTGTTCGAGGATCGGTCCATTGCTTATCGTAGGTCGCATACAAGCCCCTTTGAAGGGCAAACATCTCATATATACGTTGGTGTTGCAATAATAATTTTTCAAATGAACATGAATGTAAGCAAACATCGATATGAAATTATGCGAGGATCGGTCTAAAATTCCAAATAGCTCCAATTAACTTCTAACAAGAATTCGTTTAAAAACGCATAAATTAATGCCAGTTTCATAAAAATCTACTCCACAACTCCACTTCGGCATCCCCCTAATCCTACCGAATTTTTTATAGTCTTTGGTACTTTCGGGTAAATAAGAATCGTTCTGTAAAGATTGCATTAAGATAGGTCCTGTAGTTTATCTGTCTGTAAGTTCCAAACAATCACGATATATATATATATATATATATATATATATATATATATATATATATATATATATATATATATATATATATATATATATATATATATATATATATATATATATATATATATATATATATATATATATATATATATATATATATATATATATATATATATATATATATATTTATTTATTTATTTATAAAGGTATAAAACTTTAATTAAAAGGAAGTCTGTGCGCATACTTAATATAAAGCATTATTATTAGTCATACACATCTTTAGTCTTTCTTAACAGAATTAACAGCAATTTTAAATCCGATTAACTGTCACACCTTTGAGCCATCTTTTTATATAAATGAAATTTAAATTAAATGGAAATCCGCTCCTAAGATTTTTTTTATTTAAATCGTTTAATACAAATTTTAAAATTGTCTTAAATTTTCTAGCAAAACTACAAAATCTACAGTTATTTTTAACTAATTTTTGTGCATTTAAATCATTTTTGAGAATTTCATTTCTATTGCATTTGAAGAACAAAACTTCAATCTTAATGAAGGTGTCCATGTGGACATTATAGTTTCTAAACAATAGTTTTTCTATTTGAATTATTGTGGTATAAGCAAAATGAAGGCACTTCTATTGAATTCACTTCTAATTTATGGTGAATTTAAAGAACAAAAACTTAAAAGAAAAAAAGAACTTTTATATTGTTCAAGTATTCCCAGAGAGTAACATCAATTATAAAGTTCTAGACAATTAAAATAGCTTAAGGTAGCAATTATTATGGAAAATGAATAAAATTTCGTACAATAGAAAAGGAACCATGTAGGAAATTTAGCAGTTTTGGTTATTTTAAAACTTATAAATTAATTTTATTGATGTCATCAAATTATTATTGTAGCCATGATTATTTCGTGAAATACTGGTTCTGAAACTTTTGATCGGCTGAATGGATTTGCATAAAATTTTACAATGAGTTTAGGTTTTGAGGTTGGACTTTGTGTAATTAGCGGAAACTTTTCACAAGGCTCAAAAATTGGACTCATCTGTTCATAAAAATATTTACTCCTAAAATTCCGATTGTGGAAACCAAATTTTTATATGAAATGCTGTGTGATGGAAAATTTTGAGTTCATGTTTTTTACTAAGATTTGAATTGTTTAGATAGTTCGGAAATATGTTTGCTTTTTTTGGACTATCTACGGCTATGCCCAATCTTCAATTCCCTCCACCTCAAATACACGTGAAGTAAATATGTAAATATATGTTTCGTACATATCCATTCACACATACATTCACAGACGTATGCAATTTATAAAAGTTTATCTTATATATAACACGGTACAATTACTGGATCATGAAATATTTTATTACTTTTTTCTACTAAACCGATTTGTATACTTTTTGGAACGGTAATGAAGTACATATAACTTGGTATTATGTGGATGTGAGCACAATAACTGGTAGATGAACACGGAATTATAAATCTTCATCACTTGTTCTAGTGGAGGATAAAAAAAGTGAAGATATTATGGTCGGTGAAGCCTGACTATATATATACCCTAAACCACAATGTTACACATAACTTGTAGTTACGAAAAATTAATAAACGATCCTCGTATGAATTAATTTTCTGAATTAAAAACCCATTTCCGGGAAAAACATTTATATAAAAGTAACATGACCAATTTCAATAGGCTCCGTCCTTAGGTCAAAATAATTATATGTACCGAATTATCGAGATGTTTAAAAAAGTGCGACCTGTAGACTGTTCATATCCTTTACATAAACAGACAGCCAGACAGACGGACGGAAATCGTTATACTTAAAGATGGTGGCCATAACAATAATTCTAGTGGTGATAACAATATTTTTAGTGAAAATTAAAATATTTTTAGTGGCGATAACAATAAATATATTTATCAATGCAAAATTACAATGTATATAAACAAATTTTTTATTAGAATAACAATATTTTTAGTTGTGATAATAATAATTATTGTTATTAATACAAAATTCAAATGCAATTAACAAATTTCATAGTTGCTTCGATACCGCAAACATATTTTTTCCCTATGTGTGATGTATACTTTTTTGCTATCGCTATATTTAGTTCCATTTAAATCCAACCAGTCGATCCAAAGCTTCTGATACATTTCCAAGAATAACTGATTCAGAAAGGATTTTAATAAAACAATAAGTCTTTATGGTCGATTGATTTTCGAATCGATTTCCTTTGAGAAATCGAATACAAAAATATCCTGATGGAAATAGAAATTCCAACAGGATATTTTTGTACACCTATATCTACGCAATCATATACTAAACATTGATATGTATAAAGAAGCATTTCTTCATAAGTGTCTATTTATTACATTTGAATGGTTGCATTTGAAAGTGTAACAGTAATATACAAAAGTCAGAATCACTTTAAAATAAATATTTAAATTTTTCATACTGCATACTCAATTCGATTTCTATGATAATAGATACTAATTATTATGACTATTGGATGAATTTTGATTTAATAATAAAATTATTAATAATTTTAAACATCACTGTATGTGTAGTTTGATGTGAGACCACAAGAATTATATTTTTCATTTTGGAAAAATATTAATAGGAATTTAAGGGTATGAATACGGCAAATAAAAGTTTTACTCATGAAGTTGATTTTACACCATTTCCTTTTAGAAAATGAGTGAAATTAAATTGATATATAAATAATATAAATTAGAAATTATGTACAATTTTTTGAGATTTTGAAATTTCATTTTGTATAAAACATATATACTTGTTTGCTTGGAAATGGTGTATTCAGGCTAATAGAAAAAACTAAAAATATGCCGAACAATTTAATGTTTCTGATATGGTTTTGTAATTAAACTTGTCCATTGAAATAATATTTCCTATTTCCTCTGCAATTTATTTATGGTCAGTATTAAATTTCCTTAAAATACTCTAGATATCAATTTTGTATTTAAGTGTACACGTTTTATGATTCCGGACAGTTTATTAAATAATAAATTTTTGAAAAAAATTGTAAATTCATTGCATGATTTTTGAATTGAAAATGGCAGAATTATTAAAGTGGGTCACTTTTATGTCCAAAACTAAATTAAATTATTTATTGGACATATTGAAAAAAATGTTATATTCTTCTTTATTAAAACTACAAATTAATAAATTAAGTTGAAACATTCCTTAAGGATGCAAGGATTTCTGACCGATTTTTTCGAATGGTTTGGACTACAATATTCTGAGTTTTGGAAAGCATTAATTTGCCAGATTACTGTAGTATTCTTAAAACGACTATTTTTGTTAGTAGAGAAGCGGTCCAATGACTTACTGTAGACAAGTAACGATCTTAGCCGAAAATCAATTTGTTTTGACATTTCTTTCTCTACATCAAATGTTGTTATACATCAAATGTTGTTATCAAGCTATGTTATTTTGTTTGTTATTGGCACTCTAACGCCCACAAAAATTGACAGAGCATATTAAAAGATATAGACCGATGTATGTTGCAGACCCTAAATTGAAAAGAAGATCATCCGTAGAATTTTCAATTGTAAATTGACATTTTGGAATGAAATCTTACCAAAATCGGTTCTGTAAAAGAAAAGTTATAGCCAAAAATATAATTAATTTTATAGCTCATTAAGACTCCTTTGTTATATTTAAATAAGTAAAAATGTTATAGTCAGTTAAGCCCGACTACTATTTATAACAAGACAATGGTGGTTAGAAATAGTAGTTACGAAAAATTAATGAACGATCTTCGTATAATTTAATTTTTGATTTATACTTAAGTGTGTAGTATAGGGAGTTATATAAGAGATAGAAGCAAATATGAACTGATTATCGTAAAGTTTTGCACATCGATTTTGCATATATTTATTTATATTGGACCAGTCATTATTATATTATATTTAAGACTTTTGCTCTTCCTTCATATATGAAAGAGTTATGTATGGGACCTATAAGAAGCAATAGACTGACACATAATTTGTCTTATAATTTTAGAATATAATAATACTTATTTCTTATTATATTAATCACTTTATACCTTATCCTCGTTCCAAAATATTTCTCTTTGCTAAATTTCATCGAAATGTTTTAAAAAATTGCGACCTATAGAGTGTTCACAACGTTTATATGGACAGTCTGCCAGACAGACAAACGGCGGACATCGTTAAATCGACTCGATCGACCTAAAGGTGGGTGTAAAGAACTTTTTTCTGTATGTTACAGACATCAGCACAAATGCATAATACCACAAACACATATGGTGGTTTAGGGTATAAAAGACTTTCATAAGTTGTATTCGCTTGTGAGTATAGCCGAATGTAGCGTTCTTTAGGATTCTTTATGATCGCATACGATGGAAATTTATCGTTTTAATTTCGATAAAGAGTCTTCGTATCCTAAACTCGATAATATATGGTATATGCGCTTAAAACACAATATTAGAAGAAATTTTGAACCTTTACATGCAGACCACCTTACATAGTCCTGTAGGGCTTTGCATCGTATTCCATGACAATATCACTGTATTGTGCCAATATAACTAGGACAGATACGTCATGTCATATGGTAGATTTAACCAAGAGGTAACAAGATTGGGAGATTTTTTGTCATTCAATCACTTGAACAGAAAAATCGTCATAGTCATAATTGGACAAAATAAGCAAATTGAAATCTTTTCATAACAAAATAGAGTTTCTAATTATACCACCACCACAAGTGGTGATCCCAAAGCCCATAAAGTGTATATTTTTGTATCAAATTAAAATCTAAGTCGAAATAGTTTTATCCGAATAAAGCATTCTTACTTGTCTTTTTACTGCTTGTGAAGATGCACCAGAAGTTTCAGAAATTCCTTCAAAATATTAAGCAGATCAACCATCGTCGGAGTTGATGGAACTCTGAACCAATTCTAAAGCCTTCTACCTATTTTTTTATACCAATTCTAATTTGGCTTCTGGAAAAAGTTCTACAACATCTCGGATGTAGTTTATTAGAAAAACAATAGGTTTTTTGTTACCACATCCGGTGGTACACTTAAGCGTAGCCATTTGTCCTAAGAAATCGCACCCTTAGGTCAATTTGGTCTATGATGACTACTGATAGTTCAGGCGCTAATCATGCTAGTTGAAAGTTTCAATCGCATGACTCGGATACCAGTATATCACTAGATAATTGTGATTTGTAGCAACATTTTTGATTATGGCCAAATTTTGCGTCTAGATGAAAGTATACAACTTTTTAGTACACCACTTGTAAACCCTGTCTTGAATCATTGATCGCTGTTACAAACTGAACAAGATGAATAGGGACAATAACCTTATAGCTCTTGTTTTGGTACAGAAGGAGAAGAATGAATAGGTTAATTTGTGATCATTGAGCTGACAATAATACTAATACATATGTATATATGCTTCCTGGTATTGTTTACTTAGTAATATCATGACCTGGCTTACCAACGAGTGAGTGTACCTTTATTATCGAAAGCGTTTGTCATTGACAAAGTCATTTTTATCTATGTCGTAGAGGTTGAGACTTCTTATATCGTTTTATTTATTTATGTTTCGCAAATAATGTTGTTTAAGTATCTGTATATTTACAAAATAGTCTAACTAATGGTTTAACGAACACAGCATACCCCTGTTTTATTGGCCGTCTTTCAGTCCAAATTTAAACGGAATGGAGAACTTGCATGCATGCATGGTCAGTAAAGTTTACGCGAATAATGCCCAAAACGAAGTAATATTATAAATAAAAGTTTAGGAGAAAATTAATTCCGATCTTCTTAAGAAATTAATGGAATCAAAGCCAGATCATTCACAATAAATAATCATCGATCTATTAGCAATAAAGCTAAGACAGATAAACTTCAGTGCGTTTAAAGGAAAAAAACATTAAAAATTGCTTTAAACATGAACACCATAATGTGCATATTCTTGTATCAAATCAATATGTGTTAAGACTGTCTGTCTGACTGACTGTTGTTTGCATGCTCACATGCACAATGATTGACAGTTCAATAAATTTTGACCTGAGCATTAGTTACAGCTTGCGAAGAACTTTTGAAAATTTGTCAATTATAAATCAAATGATTAGAATGAAATTCTGACATAACATAAAGTTATATGTACTTCACACTATTCCAAAAATTATCAGAATCTGTTCAGAAGAAAAAAGTTATAGCCAAAAATTTAGATGTATAAGAAAATTGTATATATATATTGTATACGTTTGGGAGTGTAAGTGTGAATGTGTATGTACGGATATAATTAGACACGCATTATTTAAAAAATTATGTGCGTTTATAGGATTACGCATCAATGTATGATGACTTCATGTGATCACTCTACCTTCGTTCATCGTAACGGTTTTCTCAAGGGCGCTGTGTAAATAATAAGCAGAGAGGGGCTTTATTACTTTTCCATATTTTGTTTTCAAAATATTTTTTTATCAGCGCTTAAGCATTGAGCTGCAAACCCAATTTCCCTTGCTTTAGAATATATACCAATGTCTTTAAATGTTCTGAAGTAGATTGTTGTATGGCAGTTTTTGATATGTAATGTTTGCATCCCTCACGTTAAAATTTTTCCGGCTTAACTATTACGTCGCAACCACGCAATTTATCGTTGCCAGAGTTTTTGAGCTTATATATATTAACCGTAAGCATTGATCTGATTCCTATGCTCCCTATCGGAATAATGGTTTTATTATTAACAAAATTTAATCAAAAACTACTCTTTAGCATTTCACAACTGTCAACCCAAATCAACAACATTAAATGTTTTCTAATGCCCATAATTCATATTAAAGTCTTTGTTTAACTCTGATATTATTTTGCCCCTCCACCACCGCAAGGAGTGAAGAGGTTAAATTAACTTTGTCATTCGGTAAGTAACACTAATAAGGAATCATAAATTATTATATTCATGCAACAAATAAAAATTGATTCAATTTAGCTATGTCCGTCTGTATATCTGTCTGTTGGAAACATTCTCACGCCTAGAATAATTGTCGGAACTCAGCTATATCGTTTTATCAGAAAAAATTTATAGACTGATATCTGAGTCAATCTTAAAATTCTTTTTAATTTTTTTCCACAAAAGTTGAATGAATTTTAACAGAACTTTAATGAAACTTTCAATTACATGTTCGTCATCACCGTGCAAAAAATGATCAAAATCAGGTAAAGAAAAAATTTATGTTAAAATATCTAAAATTTTGATACACCCCAAAATCTGTCTGCTGTATGTGCCACTATTTTTAAGATAAGAGTTCAACACGATGATCCTTTAAATATCTTTAATGTATGTTATTAATTTGAAAAATCTCGACCAATCGGTCCATGTTTTTCTTATCTCAAATCTTCCCATTTCCTGGGAAGGAAAAAATCGTAACAATTATTTTTCAACTGTCTGCAATACATATGTCATGTAAGCCTCATTCTCGAGAAGCCAAACTTTAAACCTATAAGGCTTTTAAACTTGAAGCAATTTTATTGAAATTCGGCACAATTATTGGTGGAGAGTATTTAGGATTCGGCACAGCCGAATATAGAATTCTAACTTGTTTTTTAGAATAAAAGCTTATGTTTCCTAATCATGTTTTGTTTTAGATTTTTTGTAAGAACATTCTTTGTGAGAATTTTTTGTAACATGTTTACCTGCAAATGTACGGTCACAACAGAAAAATCCATGTAAACGTGGCCAACATAAATTGAACTAACTGAGAGCAACAACAACAAAAAATGAAAACGAACTGAAAAAACGAATTCACTAATGAAATTTACATGTTGCACTAAAAACAGACATATTTACAACAGATTTGTAAACAATAGTAAAAAAAAGTCTTTAACGAAAAAATAACCATAAAATGTTACACCATTTCCATTTTGGAATTAGGAATTTTATCTATAACTCTATGTAATTTGATATAACTTATAAGGGATCTGAAGTGTTCAAATTGGATTACTGAATAAATTTGTTAGAAATATTGGTATTACAAAATATCTTTAGGAAACTATATCAAGTGTCCTTGGAATAAGTGTAGACACATGTTCTTTACAGTCAAATGAACATGTACACATACGTGATATACAATACAAAGCAATTTCATAAAATATTTGTTGCTGCAAAAAAATCTAGGAAAATGTAGGAAAATATTTTTGCACGTTCCATATACAAGAGTTTCACATACCAATATACGAGTGCTTAGGATATGTTTGTACTCTCATGTTAAGTTCAGAAAATGTAACCAAAAAATGCTGAAACGTGTTTCATAGATACAAAAAATCTATATGTACATATTTTAGATATGGATGACTTCGTTTGAAAGGTGGAAAAATTAGGTTACCAAAATTGATTTTCTACATTTGTTGTCTTACAATAATTACGAATGTTACATGCGATTCACAGAATCATAAATACTCTCCAATACTTGATATTGCAAAATACTTAAATACTAAAGAGTTTTGTGAACTAAGAACATCCTATGCTGGAAAGAAGCATTATGATGAAGTATAAGACACTTTTTAATGATAAAAATGTGATTTAGGACTTTTCAAGCTTAAAAGTTAGCATGAAATTAGTCTTGCATATTAAAGGCAATCACAAAAATAATTGTTCTGAATTTCAATGGTACAGAATCTAAAGATAGTTTCAGAGGCCAATCCAGATTTAGGATTTTTATAAATTGATCCAATACTGGCCAAGAGAACAGATTGTA
>PYHX02000413.1:72012637-72066160 GCA_004302925.2 Cochliomyia hominivorax | reverse complement strand
TTTAGAAAATGAGTGAAATTAAATTGATATATATCAATAATAATAAATTAGAAATTATGTACAATTTTTTGAGATTTTGAAATTTCATTTTGTATAAAACATATATACTTGTTTGCTTTGGAATGGTGTATTCAGGCTAATAGAAAAACTAAAATATGCCGAACAATTTAATGTTCTGATATGGTTTTGTAATTTAACTTGTCCATTGAAATAATATTTCCTATTTCCTCTTGCAATTTATTTATGGTCAGTATTAAATTTCCTTAAATACTCTAGATATCAATTTTGTATTTAAGTGTACATGTTTTATGATTCCGGACAGTTTATTAAATAATAAATTTTTGGAAAAAATTGTAAATTCATTGCATGATTTTTGAATTGAAAATGGCAGAATTATTAAAGTGGGTCACTTTTATGTCCAAAACTAAATTAAATTATTTATTGGACATATTGAAAAAAATGTTATATTCTTCTTATTAAAACTACAAATTAATAAATTAAGTTGAAAACATTCCTTAAGGATGCAAGGATTTTCTGACCGATTTTTTCGAATGGTTTGGACTACAATATTCTGAGTTTTGGAAAGCATTAATTTGCCAGATTACTGTAGGTTCTTTAAAACGACTATTTTTGTTAGTAGAGAAGCGGTCCAATGACTTACTGTAGACAAGTAACGATCTTAGCCGAAAATCAGTTTGTTTTGACATTTCTTTCGAGCGTTTTCTCTACATCAAATGTTGTTTATACATCAAATGTTGTTATCAAGCTATGTTATTTTGTTTGTTATTGGCACTCTAACGCCCACAAAAATTGACAGAGCATATTAAAAGATATAGACCGATGTATGTTGCAGACCCCAAATTGAAAAGAAGATCATTCGTAGAATTTTCAATTGTAAATTGACATTTTTGGAATGAAATCTTACCGTAAGAATATGATCAAATCGGTTCAAGTAAAAGAAAAGTTATAGCCAAAATTACACTAATTTTATAGCTTCATTAAGACTTCTTTGTTATACTTAAACAAGTAAAAATGTTACAGTCAGTTAAGTCCGACTACTATTTATAACAAGACAATGTTAGTTATAAATAAAGACAATGTTAGTTATAAATAGTAGTTACGAAAAATTAATGAATGATCTTCGTATAATTTAATTTTTTGATTTATAAAAGTGTGTAGTAAAGGGAGTTATATAAGAGATAGAAGAAATATGAACTGATTCTCGTAAAGTTTTGCACTCGATTTTTGCTTATATTATTTATATTGAACAGTTATTATTACATATTAAGGCTTTTGCTCTTCCTTCATATTTGCAAGGGATTATTTATGGGACCTATAAGAAGCAACAGACTGACTCTCACATAATTTCTTATAATTTTTGAATACAATAATACTTCTTTTTGACAAATTATATTTAATCGCTTTATATTTAATCCTCGTTCCAAGTATTTTTGTTTGTCAAATTTCATAAAAAAAAAATTTTTAAAATTGCGACCTGTAGAGAGTTCAAAACGTTTACATGGAGAGTCAGCCAGACAGACAGACGGCGGACATCTTTAAATCGACTCGATCGGTGTATTTAAAGGTGGGTGTAACGAACTTTTTTCTGTATGTTACAAAATTCAGCAAGAACGCATAATACTCCAACCACCTTTGTATTTAAGTGTACACGTTTTAGGGTATAAAAAACTTTTATGTTGTATTCGCTCGTGAGTGTTATGCGTGTTTGAAACATAACGTACTTACTTGTGTGGAAGGTTTTTAAAATTCGGTATAGCCGAATTCTTTATGATCCTTTATGATCACATACGATGGAAATTTTTCGTCAAAATTTCGAGAAAGAGTCTTCGTATTCTAAACTTGGTAATATATGGCGCTGAAAACATAACATTAAAAGAAATGTTGAACCTTTACTTGCCGTCCACCTTACATAATCCGATGGGTTTTTTTATCGTATTCCATGAAAATATCACTGTACTGTGCTAATATACTAGGACACTTACGTCATGTCATATGGTAGATGTAACCAAGAGATAACAAGGTTATTCAAATACTTGCACAGTAAAATCTTTATAGTCATAATTGGACAAAATAAGCAAATTGAAATCTTTTAATAACAAAATAGAATTTCTAATTATACCACCACTACAAGTGGTGATCCCAAATCCCATAAAATGTATATTTTTGTATCTAATCAAAATCTTCTTACTGATTGTGAAGATGTACCAGAAGTGGCAGAAATTCCTTCAAAATAATAAGCAGATCAACCATCGTTGGAGTTGATGAAGTCTGAACCAATCTTAAATCCTTCTACCTATTTTTTTTATACATATACTTTTGATGGTCAATTTTTTCATTCTTCTGCTTGAATAGTGTAAGTATGGATCGATTGAATTTTTGTTAATTTGGCTTCTGAAAAAAGCTCTACAACATCTTGGATGGAGTTTATAAGAAAAACAATAGATTTTGTTACCACATCCGCTGGTTCACTTAGCGTAGCCATTTGTCCTCAAAAACCACATCTTTAGGTTGATTTTGGTAAAGCGGATTTCGAGTTAAGCGACCTGAGGTAATCGTATGTTCAATTCAATAGTTCCATTGGTAACAACACCTATGGCTTGGGTGTAGTCATTCACTTCCTGTAGACACAGAGCAGAATGCGATTAAAATAAGAAAACAGGAACGAATGGAATCGTTGCCAAAGTTTTTGAGCTTATATATATTAACCGTAAGCATTGATCTGATTCCTATGCTCCTTATCGGAATAATGGTTTTATTATTAACAAAATTTAATCAAAAACTACTCTTTAGCATTTCACAACTGTCATCCCAAATCAACAACATGAAATGTTTCTAATGCCCATAATTCATATTAAAGTCTTTGCTTCACTCTGATATTATTTTACCCTCCACCACTGCAAGGAGTGAAGAGGTTAAATTAACTTTGTCATTCGGTATGTAACACTAATAAGGAATCATAAATTATATATATTCATGCATCAAATAAAAATTTTATTAAATTTTGGTATGTCCGTCTGTATATCTGTCTGTTGGAAACATTCTCACGCCTAGAATAATTGTCGGAACTCAGCTATAATCTTTTATCAGAAAAAAATTTATAGACTGATATCTGAGTCAATCTTAAAATTCTTTTTATTTTTTTCCACAAAGTTGAATGAACTTTAACAGAACTTTAATGATAACTTTCAATTACATGTTCGTCATCACCCTGCAAAAAATGATCAAAATCAGGTAAAGAAAAAATTTATGTTAAAATATCTAAAATTTTGATACTCCCCAAAATCTGTCTGCTGTATGTGCCACTATTTTTAAGATAAGATTTCAACACGATGATCCTTTAAATATCTTTAATGTATGTTATTAATTTGAAAAATCTCGACCAATCGGTCCATGTAACTAATCTGACCAATTTGTCCATGTTTTTCTTATCTCAAATCTTCCCATTTCCTGGGAAGGAAAAAATCGTAACGATTTTTTTCAACTGTCTGCAATACATATGCCATGTAAGCCTCATTCTCGAGAAGCAAACTTTAAACCTAAAAGACTTTTAAACTTGAAGCAATTTTTTGAAATTCGGCACAATTATTGGTGGAGAGTATTTAGGATTCGGCACAGCCGAATATAATTCAACTTGTTTTTTTTTAGAATAAAAGCTTTATGTTTCCTAATCATGTTTTGTTTTAGATTTTTTTGTAAGAACATTCTTTGTGAGAATTTTTTGTAACATGTTTACCTGCAAATGTACGGTCACAACAAAAAATCCATGTAAACGTGGCCAACATAAATTGAACTAACTGAGAGCAACAAAAAAATGAAAACGAACACAAAAACGAATTCACTAATGAAATTTACATGTTGCACTAAAAACAGACATATTTACAACAGATTTGTAAACAATAGTACAAAAGTCTATAACGAAAAAATAACCATAAAATGTTACACCATTTCCATTTTGGAGTTAGGAATTTTATCTATAACTCTATGTAATTTGATATAACTTATAAGGGATCTGAAGTGTTCAGACTGGATTACTGAATAAATTTGTTAGAAATATTGGTAACAAAAATCTTTAGGAAACTATATCAAGTGTCCTTGGAATAAGTGTAGACACATGTTCTTTACAGTCAAATGAACATGTACACATACGTGATATACAATACAAAGCAATTTCATAAAATATTTGTTGCTGCAAAAAAATCTAGGAAAATGTATTGCACGTTCCATATACAAGAGTTTCACATACCAATATATGAGTGCTTAGGATATGTTTGTACTCTCATGTTAAGTTCAGAAAATGTAACCAAAAAAATGCTGAAACGTGTTATATAGAGACAAAAAAATCTATATATACATATTTTAGATATGGATGACTTCGTTTGAAAGGTGGAAAAATTAGGTTACCAAAATTGATTTTCTATATTTGTTAGTCTTACAATAATTAAGAATGTTACATGCGATTTCACAGAATCATAAATACTCTCCAATACTTGATATTGCAAAATACTTAAATACTAAAGAGTTTTGTGAACTTAAGAACATCCTTTTAATGATAAAAATGTGATTAGGACTTTTCAAGCTTAAAAGTTAGCATGAAATTAGTCTTGCATATTAAAGGCGATCACAAAAATAATTGTTCCGAATTTCAATGGTACAGAATCTAAAGATAGTTTCAGAGGTCAACCCAGAATTAGGATTTTTATAATTGATCCAATACTGCGAAGAGACAGATTGTAAATATATAAATATATTTTCTGACTGGAAGATTTTGAAAATAGATCCACCAGTTGATGAGGGTTGAAGTATAAATTCTGTATCGTACTAAATGAGAAGCGATAGATAAATGGGAAGATGATTTTTTGTTGAAGATTGCAAATAATTGGTTCTTACTGGAGAGCGAAGACAACTTAAGTGACAGATAAAGCGAGAGAAGAGAAAAAAGGGGAAGGAGAGAAGGAGAAAAAAATTCTGTTAGACCAAAGGATTCGTATGATCTTTAAAATAACTATTTAAGTTATTGTAATAAGCTGAAATACTTATTGCGGAATGAGTTAAATATTAACTGCTTCTCTAAAAACTCATCAGAAATATTTATGCAAGTCCAAGTTTAAGTTTAAATGCTTTTTCGGTTAAAGATCCCACATAGAAGCTTTAGTCAAATATGAATCTCTATTCATAAAATTTATAAACACATGTTAAAGGTAGTGGAATTTCTATAGAATTGCTCCATATTTCAAAGATAACTTAAACTTTTATTTTCGGAAAGGGGAAAATTATGCGAACTAGGTATAATTCAAATTTAAAGGAAAATGAATCTGTAATTGTTGGTTTGTTTATTTGTTTGTTTGGAACTTAAAAATAGCGAAACTACTAGACCGATTTGTTGAAATTTTCACAGAATGACACCAATTCAATCCGAAAGTAACATGGCATATAAAAAAAACTTCGGTAGGATCTGAAAAATAGGTATCCCCCATACAAAGCCATACATATTTATCGATTATCTAAAGAACTATAAGAACGAAAGTTCTCACATTCACTAAGAACTACTTTACTTCACAAAATGTAGGATAGAGAAGATAAGGAGGAGAGGTACCTCCATACACATAAAATATTAAATATCAAATTTCTAGAAATCTTTTAAAATGATTGGTTTAGGGTTTGGTCCCAGTTTCTTTCTCAATATAATGTTTCAATTAACAAAATGTAGGCCGGATAGAATAAAGCGGAGTCCCATACCATTCCAATTTTTATTGTCGAATATCTGAAGAATTATTACAGTAAAAGCTTTAAATTTTATGACCATAGCTTTCTCAAAGAATTGTTTGTAGAATGAATATGATCGAGGGGTAGGGTGCTACCATACAAAGCTAATTTTAATTAATGAATATCTAAATAAACATAATAGCGAGTGTATTAAAAATAAGTCACAAGTGTCAAGGAGCTGCTTTATTGGACAAAATTTATGAGACGGAAAGGATTAGGTGGAGACGTACCCACTATACAAAGCTCATTTCAATTATGGAATATCTAAATATGGACTATTAGGAATTTATTTCATTTACTTTGCACTGAATAGTTTTTTTGACCCAATGTAAGATGGATAGTATCAGGGGGAGAGATAGCACCCATACAAAGCAAATATTATTTATCGAATATTTCAAGCATTATTGAAGTGGCAGTTTTAAGATATTATCCCAATAACTTTCAAAGGAACAGTTTCATTGGACGAAATGTAAAACAAAAACTTTAATCTGAATAATTTTCTTAAGGATTTTGCATCAACCGTAAAATAAAGCCCTCACATGTAGAACAAATAATAATTTTCGAATATCTAGAGAATAGCATCATCAAGGGTTTCAGGATTTTATTAATTTCCAGTGAAATGGTTTTATTGGAAAAATTTATATCTATTTTAAGCAAATATTAGTTATCGATATTTGGCCAATTTTGTATAACATATTTCTTAATACACGTTACTATTTATGAAATTTTTCCTGAAACTAAGATATACTACTTATTAACTATGGAACCTTATCTGGTTTCCATATAAAGAATCCTCCTATTGGGTTTTAAGCTGAAAAGAAGTAAATTTGTTTCTCCAATGAAATGACTAAAATAAAAAGAATACGGATTTAGATCTAACTTGGCATTTGGAATGGTGGTTGTATAAGACTATGAGATATAATGGTCCGATCCTTGTATCATTTGGCACATCGTTTTAAAATATAATAATAATTTTCACAAAATTTTGTTGAAAACGTTTTATATTTAGTAATTTTATAAACCAAAAACCCCATTCCAGGTGGACAGTTATATGGGATCTATTTAAAATAATGAAGCTATCATAATCATAGGCAATGATAGGCATCGTCCATGGTTCGAAATAATAGAACGTGCCAAATTTCTTTAAATATATCTCAAAATGCGACCTGTACTTTGTTTAATAGTGGTGGTAGGACTATTTTTTCTGTCCGTTACAAACATCAGCACAAACGCATAATACCCCACTAACTATGGTGGTGGGGGTATCTTAATCTTAATCTTAATTTGACGAATTGTTATTACAATACCAATGTATATGTGAGATTTGTGGCCTTAAAAGTAATATTTGAAAGGAAATTGAGAAATAAAGGAAAGGACTGTGAGAAATAATGAACCAAGCATTACATTATTTTGGTACATCGTTTAAGAACATTATTTGACTTTCTGATGTAAAATTTTGTTTTAATCGTTTTTATATTTAGGACATTTATGACTTAAAACCCCATTCCGGAAGGGACATTTGCTTGGGAGCTACCTGAAATATTGTTCCGAACGTGGCAAATTTCTAAATACATCGTCTTCAGGCCAAAAAAATATTAGACTGACCACAACGTTTACATGAAGACCCGGCTGACATACAGACGGAAGGACTGACATTGTTAAATCGACTCAGAAAGTAATTGTGTGTCGAACGGTATTCTTTAAGATGTAGGTAAACACCATTTTTCTGCATGCTACAAACATCAACACAAACGCATAATAATAACCTACGGTGGTGTAGGGTATAATTTACTATTGTCCTGAACTTTCAATTTCGCATTTATCAGGTTGTCTAAATCTATCTATTTTATTAGATTTTATTTATTTTATATGATTTTTTTTAAAAACAATGACTTCAGAGCAAGAACGTGCCAAAAGTACCATAACAAAGTTTTTCTTTCTCACACGTCTAGCAAATTGTTGGTGAAAATTTTATTTTCCAGTTTGGTGGATTTTTATTTTGTATTTTATTGTATACATGTATGTATACATGTATATATACATATTATACATGTAGTTATTATTAATATTGTTTGTGTAAGTGCTAAAACATATATTTTATTAAACGTTACAAATTGAACGTGCAAAATTTTGCGTTACATAAAATTGTTAAATTTTATATAAAGTTTAGTTTATGGTACAAGAAAAAATATAGAGCGATGTTTCATATGATAAACAAGTAAAAGTTTAATAGTCTTTATAAGCCCTTATACAACCCATAACCAAGTCCTGAAAAGTCATATAACAACCTTTGTTTGATTTTAATTTTATGATTTGTGATTTATATAAAAGGAACTTAATCAAAATAGGTTCATGATACTTCCTTGTAGTATTGTCGAAGCCTAATCAACTTTTTCCCAGTAAGTACTTTTTTAACATTTCAGACGATATCATGTGTTTCTTCTGAATTCAGCGCACTTTTTGGGGCATAAATTGTCATAAAATTTCGTTTAGAACAGATAAAGGCATCTCTTCAGACTCTGATTTTAGGCTAATTTATCAGTTCCAGAATGCTTCTAAAGCATCGTACTCAATCAGTGCCTTTTAAAATGTCCAAGAGGTTCTCTATGAGGTTCAATCCCGGGAAATATAGACTTGGATCTCATTAACTGATAGCTTATTTCTGACTAACTTTGTTGAAAGCTTCGAGCAATTGCCATGCTGAAACATCTATTAAAAATAACCTGACATAAAATGGTCAACATCTGTTTCGATTTCTAAAAAAATACCCTCACTGCTTAGAAAAAACAGATTAAAACCAAATCCACTGCCATCCCTTTGACTTTGGTAGGCCCTCGGAAGTAGTCGCCCTAATTTTGTTATATTTACATAACACAGTATGTGTATATTGCTATAAGTCCAATGTGTTTAGAAAATCCAAAATGGAGAATTAAAGGAAATCGTAATATACCAATTCAATTCTATGAATTAAATTCGATGCCCACCAAAATCAAGAGGTGGGAAAGTGTTGAATTTTATCATGTTTTTCGAAAAATTTCGTTGGTCCTTTTATAGAAATACAAATGGACTAAACGGAACAAAGTTGCCTGTGGAGATTATGTGAGGGATATATGAAATAATGGGCTGATCTTCACAGAATTTGGTGGGATATTTTCTAGTTACATACATTTTGAACGAAATGTCATCGCAAGCTTAATGTTTTTCTGAGTTTTTTTAAAGTGAGTCTGTCTGGAAGCTAGTGTCATTTGTGGACCCATCTTCTTTAAATATGGCGTATTTATATGGACTGACTCAGAATTTATTCGATTAATTAAAATATCATATTTTTTAGTTATTTAAATTTTAGTGAAATTGTAGACCTATCTGGGCCTGAATTTTTCATACTCGCTACAGCGTAAACGATTTTTAAATAATTTTTAAATAATGTATATTGTAAATATAGAGCTACAAACGATATCATCGCATAACTTGCTTATCTCTTGTCTTCTAAGAAATGATTCTCTTCAAGTGTTAAGGTATTTTGAAATACCCTAAATTATCATAGGTCTTTGGTTTATTGTAAGCTTCCTCAGATGGTTGGAATATTTATATTAGATTTAGAGATGTTCATCCGATCGTATTTCCGGGTGGTTTTAAGTGTAAACACGTTGCACAGTAGTCCAAAATTTTCACATGGACATATGATTTTCATTGTTTCGGAGAAGATTCTCTAACTTGAGGAAGGGCGTTGTATGAGACCCATTAGTAATAATGGGCCGATCCTTATGCAATTTGGCACATCATTTTTGAATTGATTTTTATGGGTTAAAACTCTATTTCTGAAGATTTTTGTTAGGCCTATAAAACCATAATGGGGCCTACCATAACCAATTTCCAATGTCCTTGGGTGCCAAATTATATTAAGATATCTTTTAAACAAAGACCTGCACTTTGCAAGCTTTACATGAACAGCCAGCCGGTTTAGTTTAATCAACTCAGGAAGTGATTCGAACGGTATACTTAAAAGTGAGGGAAGAACTACTTCTTCTACACATAATACCCCCATCAACCATGATGGTGTAAGAATAAAAGTGATGTTACAAATGTCCTCCCGAAATGAGGTTTAATGGTCATAAAAAATAAGTCTTATAATATTCTAAAACGACTTGCCAAGCTACAAAACTCCTTGCAAATATTACCTTGAAGGTCATAAATCGTTCACATATGTTAAGTTGATTAAGTTAAAATTAATTCAAGCTAAAATCGATGAGTAATTTCAGCATGTTTTAAATAATGTCTCCCTAAATAAAATTGAAAATACCTCCATAATGCTCATGTGAAATTTATTGAAAATATGCAATAGTTCCAAAGTAACAGAATTGTTTCTAAAAATGTCGTTTTCGGATCCATTGTGTCATATTGGATATGAATTAAAGTAGTATCCTTAAATTATGGGGTTTAAAGTGATTTTCTCGGTATTAACAAAAGTATATATTTAGAATTTAAGTTGACTGATATATAGCAATTCAAATTAAACAATTATATTGCAAAATTATTTTCCATAATTATTAAAACCACAAATATGAGTGAAATAAATGTCATTACAATAATTATACGTTAATGTATGTTCCAATGATAATTATTTATATATTTGTCCGCAATAAATTTCTGTTATTAAGTTATTTTATCTTACAATTCAAAAAATAAATTAATATAATTTTAAACCATTCAAACATTTGGTTGTGCTCTAAAAAATATCGGAATTATTCAAGTTTGTTTCATGTCAATTTAAATATGGTTTTAGATAAAAGTATTCCTTATATTGGAGAATTTACGAAAATTCCCTTAAATACCTTTTTTTTGGTGGGCTTTTGCGTAATACGCTGGCGTCCAGATGAGAAACCCAAGAAGTTCCAAATTTTATTTCTGGTTATTCTTGCACTTAATTTCATAGTCAATATAGGAGGGATGCTTGGATATTTGATTTTTGAATCTATGGAAACTTCTTTGGAAATATCAGCTTTCATTATATATTACACATTCACTGGAAATTCGTTAATTAAATTATTGTGTTGTTTCTGTAATTTGAAAAAATTACATCAAGTTCTGAAGAACTTGGAAAAATATTATCCCAGAACTGTTAAAGAACGAGAGGATTATAAATTGGATGAACATTTGAAGAAGATCAAAAATATAATATATTTTTGACTATTTATCATTTCACTGTCACCACTATGTTTAATATATTTCCACTAATACAAACAACAATTCTGTATTATCAGAATGGGAGGCGTAATTTTCAATATTTGTTGCCATTTCCCATGTGTTTTGCTTTTAATGTTAGGAAACCTATTGGTTATACGGTGGCCTATGTGTTTCAATGTAGTGGATCATATTCAGTTTCATGTATGTTTCTGGGATCCGATCTATTGCTTGTTAATTGTGTTCATATGACAAATATGAATTTTAAATATTTAACTAAAAGTATTCGGGAATTTAAGCCAACAGGAACCCGTAGTGATTTAAAGAAAATGAGGGGGTTTGTGAGATATCATAACGATATATTAAGGTGTGTATTAAAATATCAGAAGAGTTTGTAAAATTAATTTAACTTATTTTTCAGAACTGTTAAACTCATTGATGACACCTTTAATATCTCCATCCTACTTAGTTATGTGGGTACTGTGACCATGATTTGTCTTCTAGCATTTCAAGTTGTAGCTGGTACGGACTTACTGGATTTGGTTAAATTTTTATCATTTCTTATTTCGGCTTTAACTCATGTGTATTTCATATCATTATTTGCCACTGAAATGATGGAATTGGTAAGAATGAAATTTTATTTAAAGTTATGTTAAATTTCATGCAAACCCAGGCAGCGCATAAAAAGTAAAAGATCGATTTCCCCTGAGAAGCGACTATATGAACCCATTCTGGCACTTCTCCTGTGGATAATTTTTCCCTTCGAACCGTGCGCTGATAATGTAAAATAGGTTATTTCCGATAAAAACTTTGGGACATTCTTTATGAAGTCGCAACTGAGAACCTTAAGTGACTGGAGTTCTTATGTGGTCTGAGTGTAATTCCGACGCAGACTGAGCTGGATTTCTTTACTAGGAGATATGAGATCAGTAAATTTATATCTACGAAATTGAATGGAGTTTCTCAATAGATGTCTGGACTATAATTCGGTATGGGTCTCTGGTGTGATGTCATGCGATGAAAAAGCACTCAGGAAGTTTGATCTATGAGTAGGTTCTCAGATCGATTGATTGATTGCAAGTGGACGATGTTGATATAGTGCAGTGTCATGGTTTTGCTCTCATCTCCCACAATATTCTCGTAATTTTAAATCTCTCCGTGCGTTACTGAATTGATTTCCTGCGGTTAGGCTTTAATGCTGTTAATCTATGGAAAATATGGAACTATGGTCACTCATATATCCTGGGTTTTAACACGTGTGACATAAGTTTCGTTGAATGTAGCATTTCGAGATTTTTCTTCTTCAGAAGTTTTTTGATAGCGATGACTGATGATGATGATGGAACCTGCGGGATTTAAACGGAAGGTTCCAAATGTTATAGAAGAGTAGTTAGTGGATACTTTAATCAGAACATTCCTACTGTATTCCCTTAATCTTGAAGTGAAGATCAGAAATTTCGGTCATAAGAAGGATAATATCTTTATCCATAGTAGATAGACCGTTAGGTTTACACGACATTCGAATTTTGGATATCTTTGAACAATATAGCTAGATATTCGAGAGTTAGGTTTATCTGGACATGTTAACTGTGATGGAAATAATATATTGGATGGATTGACTAGGCGAGGAACAGAGCTCAGCGACTAGTTTGGTTTAAGGCTAAACGAAGTTGCGCAGACAAAAATGAGGTTAACTGTATAAGTGCTCGTATCACTTGACCTTCATACAATAACAAAAAAACCAATCAACAAATTGGTTTTTGTTGGGGACGAAATTGTCTGATATCGTAAGAGGATTATTTATTGTAATGGATCCAAGTGATACTGATAACTAGATATTATGTTATAAATTTTGTTATCAAATTCTTTCTTTGATTTTTAAGGTTGTTGGTTTGTAAATTTCTTCTTACTGAACCGTACAAACAGTCTTAAATAGCAAACTGAAAAAGAGTTTAACAAGCAACTAATTTCGTGGATATAGGCGAAGACGATCATAAGTAAATCGACTTAGATTTTGATTTGACTCAAGATATCTTACAGGGGTTTCAATGACTTATTCTCGGTGTTGCAAATAGATAATCATTTGCTGATCGCAATTTTCTTATTTCCTATTTTCATCTACTTATATTATTACAGAGCAGCGAGGTAAGTGAGGCTTTTATGCATCATCCCTGGTTTGATGGTCATATTAAATATCAGCGAGCGATGATTTTACCTATGGTATGTGCTAAAAGACCGGCTCATTTGAATGCTTTCAAATTCTTTATTATATCAATGGAGACATTTAAATCGGTAATTTGTATTATTGTGAATAAGTGAAAAAATCACTTTATTTCTTTCTTTTTTTTGTTTTTTTTTTCTTTTCAGTTGGTCAGTATTTCTTATCAATTTTTCACATTGATCAAAACCCGTTATATAGAGGAATAAAATATCATATTGAAGAGAAACTATTAAGATTATTAATAGTTGAACACTAAACACGCTTAAATGTTTTAATAGATTTTTAGAGAATTGCAGCTGATTTTTTTCTCGAATTCTCGAGATCTGTTGCGGGTCTTTAAATCAACTCGAAAACTATTCAACTGTAGTTTTTTTCAGAAATATTTTCGAAAACTTTATTTGTAACCACTTTCAGTACATGCGATTTAACATATTTTGCAAATTCATTAAACTATAATATTTCTTATGGTCTCATGTTATATTTATTTAATATTAAGCTAAAAGAACTTGCACTGTAATGGCGTAATTGCAGCGAATTTAAAAACATAACAGCAATAAAAAGATACTCTTTTGTAAAATGCACCACAAAATTCAACTAATAAATAATGTTGCTCCGCTAATGTTTGCAAAATTGTTACAACAAACAACAAAACATAATTAGCAAGTTAGAATGCTATAGTCGGTCTTAACCGTTTATATACTCTATATAACATATTGTGATCTATTAGAAGAATTAAAGATTATGAACAAATTTTTATTCCTTGCTTTGTGCTGCCAATATACCAATAGGGAGAGACTGAGAGAAAATTAATTTTTTTAATCACAATTAATACCTTTAAGGTTAGAAACGTTCTTATAATATCTTCCCTATATGAATTTTCCTACATGCACTACCCTATCATCGGTAACACCAATTCGATTATGATGTTGTTATAGTGCAGTGTCATGGTTTTGCTCTCATCTCCCACAATATTCTCGTAATTTTACCAATTATTTCAATATTTCAATATTTCACAGTGTTCTCTGTGAGACTAAAACCCACTCCCTAAGTTTAGGTCACCAGTTTGCCACTAATATGAAGGTGTGGTATGTGTTTCAGTCGAAGACTGAAGTTCCCTTCATGTGGCTTAAAAATAGAATAAATAGAAGTACGAAAATGTGGTTATGAAAAGAAAGTAAAGATTTTAAGGAGGTGGGTAGAAAGAAGTAGGTGGATTGAAGTTGTGGAGTCGAAGTAAAAAAAATAAATGGATGGATATTACATTTGATTCAACAATCGGTGTTACAGAAACTGTGAAGAGTCTAAGGAACTATTCACAAATATCCCCCAAATTACCAGACACCAGATTGAAACGAACTGGATCCAAAGTATTGCGATCGTATGCAATCGAATTCAGTATGTTGGCAAAAGATAAGGAGTCGTTTCCACCTTCTTATTAAGACAACTCCTACTAAAGTTGTTTGATGAAAGATCCATTCTAGATGTACGTAATCAAAATTGGCAATGTCCACATATTACAGCAACTGTGTCCCTCAAGAGGATCCTTGAGATGATGATTTGTTTTCTATAATGAAGCTCGTCCTCTATAGGTTTTTTGCAAATGACGGGTGGTAAATCACACAGGCAAACAGTGTCCTTATTTGTAGGGTCCATTCCCTTTTTGCCAGGTTATCAGCCTCTAGGTTACACGGATTAGTATTAGCAAGAGGAACTTGTAGCAGCAAATGGAAGAAGAACTTCTAGCAGCACGTAGCGTCACACAATAAACGCAATTCGAGTTCTTACGAAATCAAGATAAGTAGATATCACATGAACCGAAAGATTTTTGAAGATAATTTTGCATCTTGGGAAATGATGCCTGAACGCTATGCAAAGAATAGACATCAAGAAAATTTGACCGCGCAGGATGCATATAATTTGCAATTATCACAACAAATATTCGCATTGTATGAAGGGCAACTATTCGCATGACCCTATTTGCCATGTATAATTTTACTACACGAATTTTTAAGAAAGTGATTGGCACACAATTTTTTAACTCTCGTTTTAATAGTCGATTACTAATATTTGTATTTTAAACCCTGATCCAACATGCAAAGAAAAAATATGTTTGCGGTTACTATAAACGAGAAGCAACATACTATTGTTATTAGATATTGTAGCCGATACAAAAAATTATTTATTCACATTGTAATTTTGCATTAATAACAATAGTTATTATTAATTCAAAAATTTATAGCTTTCCAATAAAATTTTTGTTAATTTGTATTGCTAATTTGCATTGATAACAATACTTATTGGTATTGCTACTAAAAATATTGTTATCATCACTAAAATATTGTTATCGCCTCTATAATTATTGTTATCGCCACTAACTGTATTTTTTTCCAACAAAAATATTGTTAGAGATTCTTAATTTAAATATGTATTATTCTCCATATTAACTCAAATTGTCAAAATAGTAACAAGAATATCTGATCATATTTATTGTCAAAAAAATTTAAAATAATATTTTGTAACAATAATTTTTTTATAACGTGCTATTTAATAGCAATAAAATTGTGATCAGTCAAACATATTGCGACCACAATATTTTTTTTTTTATTTAATAAAAGAAATTTTATTACAGCAAAGAAATTGTTATCAATATAAAATAATTTAAACAATTAACATGTTGGTGATAACAATAAATGTTTGCCGCGAACATATATGTGTTTGTAACGAACATATTTCGAAATGACGTTTCGCTGTGTATATCCATACTATATTTTATCCAGTAAAACTGTAATTGTAATAAAAATTGAATGTAATTGTAATAAAAATTGTAATAAAAAACTAATTGTAATAAAAATTGAATGCTCTTATTTTAATGGTTCCTTAAATATTCGATAATTAATATTTGCATTGATTATATCCATATTTGAGAAAGTTACTGGGGTAAAATCTGCTTACTTTAGATATTAATTGCATTATGTGGGGGCTTTGTCTCCGTCTGCTCCTATTCATCCTGCATTCTACCCAGACAAGCACTTACTTCCGCAGGTGTTTAGGGCTTTTTCTTTTATAGCGCTTTAGTTATTCGAAAATTAAAATTTTCTTTGAATAGAGACTACCATTCCCCTTGATTCTATCCGTCATATAATGTTTTCTGATAAAACAGTTTCTTGAGAAAGTGTTTGGGACCAAAACACATATATCGGGGTAGCTTCTTCCCCCGATCCTACGAAAATTGTTTATAGCCTATGTTAATTTGGACATATTGGGATCATTCCTTACAAGTTTCAACAAAATCGGTGCAGTTGTTTAGATGTCTATAAACAAAAAATTAAACTAACAATCACAGATTGATTTTAACATATACAAAAAGGTATTTATATAAGATGACACATTTAAACAGATATCCAAACTGACACCTTTTTATAAGCTTAAAAGCTTTACTCGGTGCGCCTTGCTGCCAAATTTGAAAACTCTAGCTGTTATAGTTCTTAAAACAATGATGATCAATATTTTCCTTGGTAGGGGGTACCAATCCTCCGGGTCCTATCGAAATTTTTTATAGCCAATGTTACTGTGTTCGGGTATATGGGAATCATTCTCTGAAAATTTCAGCAAAAACGGTTTAGTAGTTTTGCTGTCTATAAGTCCCGAATAAACAAACAAACAAACAAACATGGATTTACTTTTAATAAATATAGATATTTTTAGGATCTCCGATGACATTATTTCGATATATCCATCTTTCATTGCCAACATTAATTCTGATCGAATATCATAAAGAAAATGACTACAGGCAATTTTGTCTGATCATGAGTGTTATTTTTCTTGAGACTGCCTTCTGAATTCTTCATGTTACATTTTAAATAATAAACTTAACATACCCTATTTTTCGATTTGAAATTACAAAAGTTAAATAAATGTTTTACAAAATGATGTCAGCATTAAAATGATGTTTTAATTGTCACAAAGTATTAAAAAGAACATGAATGAGGTTGATTAAGACAAAGTGTTTGTTTTATTTCTTTCATTCTTTCTCTAGTCATTATTCTTTCAGAGTTAGTGGAGCTTAAGTTATATAAAATTAAAAAAAAAAAAACATTGTAAAAAGCAAAAATAATATGTTTATTATTAAACAAACAATAAATAATACATAATCATGGACTGTTTTATAGAAATTTATGAAATGTTTATTTAATACTTTTAACATTTTTATTTATTTGTATTATTTGGTAAAAAAATAATCCTAGAAATCTAAAAATACATTAACACGCATAACCAACTGAATGTCTAAAGGAACCAAAATACAAAAAAAAGCGAAAACCCCAAAGCCATAAAATACAACTTTACTGCAGCTAAACCAAAGTTTGTGGTCTGCACTTAATGTGTTGAAATTTGCATGAATCCACTTGAATATATTTTTAGTTCCTATTTAGTTTGGGTCTTTAGCAAATATTTCTTATATGGCATGAACTGATAAGTTTATTTGGCTGAATATTTGCTGGTTTAAATGGAAAATAGGAACGAATAGTAAATGCATTTAAAGATCTAAAGAGTGTTTAAATCCTCAAATGTAGGGAATTTGGGGTTTTTAGCAACAAGTGCTATAAAGAGAAAAGTATTTAAGTATTTTCATGAACTTTAACTAGAATTTTGTTTCGAATTTCGAAAAGAATTCATATATTTTTGTGTTGAAAAAGCAAAAGCAAATAAGTAAAAATGTAAAAGTTATTCAAGCCCGACTATGTAATACCCTATAACACATATTTGGTTACATGTGACTGCTAAAAATATATATGAACAGCCCTCGTATAATTTCTTCTTATTTAAGCTTATGTGAGATTTATGCCTTTTAAAAATACTTACGTAAATGTGCGATTTGCAAGTTTCGAAGTGATATTTGAAAGGGTCTTTATATGGGACCTATGAGAAATAACCTTCTGATACTCATATAATTCAGCACATCGTTTTAGAATAAAATAAGACTTATTTTCGCAAAATGTAGATAAAATTGTTTTATAGATATTTTATGGACCTTTTTGAAGGAAATATATAGAAATCCCCATTCCGGAAGGACATTAGTATGAGGCCTTTATGAAATAATGCAGCAATCATAACCAATTTGAATAGATAACGTCCTTGGGCCAAAAGATTAGTACATGCCAAATTAATTCATTAAGAATTAATTCTTCGAAACTGAACAGCCGGAGGGACATACTTAAATCGATCCGGGAAGTGATTCTGAGGTGAACGGTATACTGAAAAGTTGTGTTGGGACTATTGTTTCTTCTGTAATAAGCATCTACACAAACATATAAAACCACCACCTATGTTGGTGTAGGGTATAAAAATGTGGAAAATTTTGTAAAAATGGCAACAGGAAACATTAGAAACTCATTATTCATCGCGACATTTTTATCCTGTTTTTATATTCAGGTCACGTTTTCTTTTAAATGTTTTTTCTAAAACGAAAAACGAACATGTTTTTATTTATATGAAATTTTTAAATATTTTTAGAGAAAACAAAAATTAATATAAGTTAGTATGCTACATTCGGCTACCCCGATCTTAAATACCCTTCACCACTATCAAAGTCGTCTGTCTGCGGGAAAATTGTCACGCCTAGAATTATTGTCCAAATTCAATGAAAATTTGACACATTACTTGTTGTTGTCGTATGCAGTATCATATTCAAAACCCACTATATGGATACATTGATAATAAAGTTATAGAACGGAGTCTGAGACAAATTCAAAATTCTAACTAAGAACTTTTCGGAGGTCTTCAACAAAAAGTGCTTGGACTTAGGCAGAAGTTAACCATTATATGCAGCTATCAGATCAGCATTAAAAAAGTTATTGGCTAAAATATGCACAATTTTGATTCACTTCAAAATCAATAAGTCATATAGATCGTAATTATAAATATAATTGTGTGATATTTGTCATATATATTCATTAGGATATAAAAATCAACCCAAAGAAACTATATTGGCCTTCGGTCATTATTTGACTTAGATCCCATATAAATTTTAAATAAAACCGTTTTCGAGAAGGAAACGGTTTTATTTAAAATTTATTTTTATTTGAAAAATTATTATTTTGCTCAAAACGAAAGCATTATGATTTTAATAGAGTTGCAACTAATAATAAAGTTTGGGAGGAAATTGATTTCTATTTTCTTAAGAAATGAGTAGAATCAATGTCAGACAACAAAAATTTAAGTGTTTTCATAGGAAAACACCATTAAATATTCAATTAAACTTTAAATTGAAATCAAATAGAAATGAAGTTTTTGGTAAACAATATTTTAAATGAAGTCTTAGTAGTTGATTTAATGAAAATATTAGTCCACTAAATATATTTTGCAAGATATTTTTTTTTTTATAGCGGTATGGTATTCCCGCTATAAAAAAAATTGTATAGTGTGTAACGTTCTTTCCTTTATACTTCTCTCTCTTCTCTTCTCTTCTATTTTAAATAAATAATATAAATAATAAAATAATAAGCTTTTTATTCAAAATCAACATTTCAATATCCCAGTTTTTGAAGTTGTATCATATATGGATTTCTGGTTTCTTTTCTAGTGATTTGATTTTGCCGGTTTTAAAGAGAAAATATTCAAGGACGATAACAAATAACCGGTCCAAATAATATTGACCTCTGTCAACTATTTTAAATGTTAACGTGCCAATATTAGACAGACGGACATAACTAAATCGGCTCAGATTTAAATTGTTTCTTTCTTGGGAATAAAAATTCTGACCAACCTTATTATTCTTATGCAGATCTATATTCATGAAACTAATTTCTGGAATGACATTCTAAATGTCGCTTTGGCAACACTGTTTATTGCTATCAAACCGATTAAATGTTGTCAACAAAACTTCTTCTACACATAGAACATGATACGCAAAATTTGTTACAACATTTTGGGGAAAGGAAATGATGTATAAATCATTTTTTAAAATTGTGACTTTCTTCACTGAAATGACCACCTTGTAATTATAAAGGCCTCGTTAGCTGCAATTTTGCTATAACTCAAAATTCGCAAGTTTTGACTTAACATCAGTAATGCTTAGTAAATTATGTATTCTATATCCGGCAAATGTAGTGCCAACTATAAAATTTGTTGATTATTGCCAGATATAAAGTGTTATTTCGGTTGCGCATCTGTATTTGTTAAGTTTATATTGCAGATTATGAGGAAGCGTTTGAAAGATTGACCAAATATTAACGTTTCTTTCACGAATAAAATAAAAACAAGTAAAATATGGTCGGCTGCGGGCACATTGGTGCCAATCGTTTTTTTTTTGGAAATAATTTTTTGACTTGGGAAATATTGAATATTTTTAACACAACATTTAAAATAGACATTTTTGAGGTATTTTGCAATCGATTTGGTGGAACACATTTTCCTGCTAAGTCCTTAGGTTGGGAAGTGGATCTCCAAATTGAACATCACTGGTATGAAAATCGGCGAAATTTAAGTTATGATTTGATTGAAAAAAAAATACATGTATAAAGCTCTTATAATTCTTTACAAAAATACGTTAAAATGTGAGTGATATTATTCACGGTTTAAGAAATATTTAAACCAAAGTTTAATTTCGTACTGTATTTGGGTTCAAAAAATGTTGTCTTAAAACTTTATAAAATTTGAAATAGTTTTGCATGAAAATCAAATCTGAGAGCATTAGGGGAAACATTCTTCATAAGCTTATTGCTATAGCATTTTTCGAGTGTTTTAAACATTTAAATTTAGAGCAAATTTCGGGGCTAAAAATTTCGCAGAACCCACTTGGAAGTTGTCCCGCTCTAAATCTACTGAAAAAACGCAGAAAATCTCCATGACAAATTTCGTTCAAAAATATTAAATAAAATTAAAGTTACAGAATTATAAAAAACGTTTTTTGGCCACTGTGTCTTAAGGCTTCATTAACTTTATTTCAAAGACAGATTTATACTATATTTATTTAATGAGACAAAAATAACCTTTTGAGTTTACATACCGGAATCTGCGGGTTTTTCAAAATGCAAAGAATATGTTGCAGTGTACTTTTTAAAGAAACTTTAAAAATTAAAAAAAAAATAGGAAAATAACTTGACTGAAGACTGAAGTAAAACCAAGCTTTTTCACTTATACTTCGTCACTTCCCTCAAGGAGTTTTGGATAGCAACTACAATGTGGTTGCCACTTACCCTTAAAAATAATTATAAAATTGTAACTGAATTATAGAATGAGTCTTAGGAAAGTGATTTACATTAAAAACTCTTTTAATTTACTAAAATTTAACCTCTTTTTGGAATAACGATTATATTTATGATTTTTTATGTGAAAAACTTTTACGATTTCGAAAAGTAATCGATTTTTTCCTTTCAAATTTGACGACTTTTGTCCAAATTCATCTGGCAACTATGTGAAGAACCAATCTTAATATCGCTAATTAAATTAGCGATCAACACTTAATAATTTACGATTCCGTGAATTTGGGGAACAATTTCAAACTTCAACATCAAACACATTCAACACATATGTTTAAAATTCGAATGAAACATATTACACACTTATTGTAGCAACATCTATAAGTTCAATGGCCAAGCGCATACTTCTTAATTTGTTTTTTGTATTTGAACTATTTTTCGATGCAAGAAGCGATTTAACATATAGGAATAAGTTAAATCGCTTCTTGCACAACTTTTATTTTAAGGAAATATGCACAAATTTGAGATATAAATAAAAATATATATTCGATCGCTTTTAAAATCGTTAAAGGGGAAATTCAATATTTGTCTTAATTTTTAGAAATAAATATAATAATTAAAAATACATAATTTGGGTGATTTCAAACTTAATCTTTGACGATAGAGGTAGAAAAAAAACGTGACAACCCTGGTGATCGAAACCAGTTCATTCCAAACTTTTCAATCAAACTTAGTAATACGTCTAACCTGGTACACAACATCCAACACATTTAGTGCGCTTGCTTGAAGTTTGAATGAAACATGTTGTATACTATTTGTAAACATCTATAACTACAATGAACATGCGCTAAATCTTCAGTTGAGCGTAGTTGTCATTTTAGGATTTTAGTAAAAGTGAAGTGGTTTTGCAATTGAAATTGTATTTATACTAAATTGTTGATTTTGGGTTTTGCAGTTGTATCAAACACAATTTATGTTCATTTAACATAAATTGGTTCGACAATTTGGTATAAAAAGAGTTTTTTGTTTGAATAAGTTTACATTTGATAAAGAATTGTTGAGTGATGTGTTCAGTAGTTGCGCAATGAAATCCATTATTTCAAAAAATGCTATTTGATTTCTAATACAGTACAGTACATATTTATTTAAAGATAATTAAATAATTACAAGGATTATCAATTTTTTTCTAATGCGAATTCCTGTAAACGCATTTAATTTATTTTCTCTATTTTTGTTTATTATTTTTGGTTCTCATCCACATGTAGAGTTGAAGTGATTTAATTAGAAGCAACTTAAAAGTCGGTAATATTTTGAGTAAACAAGTTTTTTTTAGTCCTGTAATTTGCATTATTCATATGATCAAGTGTTCTTAATATTATTTTATGTGGAATATTTCTATAAAAGCAGATTTTAAAAAGAAAAATCTAAATAAAATTTTCATGAGAAACGAGAAATTGGCCGTAGAAATTGACGCCCCAAAAGTGTGGTGCGATTTGTCTTTACAAAGGGACAGAACTTTGGTGTTCGGAAACTTCCAAAGAAAATATAAAACTAACAAAAAGATAGTTGAACTGAAACTGAATTTATATAAATAAAAACAAATTATTCCTGCGACTTTCAAACCTAAAATTTGTTTACACCAACAACATTTTAAAACGACTTTTTCTGTGAAGTTTATTAGGAGGCTAGAGCAATTTATAGACCGGCCCTCGTTAAATTTCACACATTGTTTCGTCGTTGTTTATCGTAACTACAAAAATCCTTATTTCAATATCGACGTATATGTGAGATTGAAGCCCATCAAAGCAATATTTTGATGGTGGGTTGTACAGGACTTATGAAAATTAATAAACTAATTCTCGTATAATTAAGCAGATCGTTTTCGACTTTTATAAGACTTATTTGTGTAAAACTTCATTAAAATTGTCTTATATAGGGATTTTATGACCTTAAAAGTCCATTTCGAGAGGAAATTTTGTATGAAATAATAGACCCATCAAAACCAACCTTGGGCTAAAGTAATGATACGTGCCAAGTTTTACCAAGATATCTCTAAAAATGCGACTTGCATTTTGTTCAGAAAAATTTACATGGACATCCAGCCTTCCGGCCAGATGGATGGACGGACATCGTTAACTATCTACAGTGGTGTAGAATATAAAAATAAATCAAGTTTGGATGAAAATTGATTCCGATCTTCTTAAAAAAACTTAGTAGAATCAATGTCAGAACATACCCATAATAAAGGATTATTAATCTTAATCAAGCTAACAATGTTATTGCGACTAATAAACTTAAGTGCGTTTATAGGTGAAGCTCGACTATGTAATACCCTACACCACATTGTTGGTTGTAAATGACAGCTACGTAAAATTTGCTTTTCTAATTTATGATTAAGGGTGAAGTATATTATTACGATACCAACATTCATGAGAAATTTGTGCGTTTGAAAAGGATTTTTTCTCGGAGTTATATGGGAGATACAAGAAATTATAAACTGACCCCCGTTTAATTTTGCCACATTGATTTTTGCTTATATTGGTACCAATGTAATTGTAAGATTTTGGTACCAATGTAATTGTGAGATTTATGCTCTTCAAAGTGATATATGGAAGTACCACTTCCATATATCACTCACACAGAAGTAATGAATCGATGTATAATATTATAAGACTAAGTTTTGTTGAATTTCGTTGAAATCGATTTATATTAATGATATTTATGGCCCATTCCAAAAAGGCAATTTATATGGAAATACTTAAAATATTTAACCGAATTTTATTAATTTCAATAGGCTTTGTCCCAGTACCAAAGAATAATATGTACCAATTTTTATCAAGATATCCCAAAAATTGGGAGCTGTAGAGTGTTCACAACATTCACATGGAAAGCCAGCCGGACAGACAGATGGACTTCGAAAGTGTTTCATATTTTTTTTGTATGTTACAAACATTTGCACCGAAGCATAATATACCAACCACTAACGGTGGTGTAGGGTATAAAAATCAAAATAGTATTGTAGTTTGTACAAATTTTAATATTTTTCTATCAAAAAAAATATAAATCTTTCATACAAAAATAATTCATTGAAATAGATTTGATTTTTCAATAGAAAAAACTTTTCAATTAAGAATTTTATTGCCATTCAATAAATAAATCCAAATATTTCTACAAATAGTTTGGATTATATTTTCTTTTTGGTATTATGTTTGTATTAGGATTAGATAAATATTTATTTTAAAATTGTTTTGATAAAAATTGCAAAAATTTTTAAGAATTTTTATTGTTACTAAATTGATAGAAACCATTACAATAATTGGAAAACAATAAAGAGAATTTGCAAAATTAAATACTTTTTATTTATTGTTCTGTTTTAAAAGAAAAGTAAAAAGATTAAGATGTAATTACATCCTCCACTATCACAAGTGGTGATTAGGGTATACCAATTTTGTCATTCCATGTGGAACTCCAAGATGGAATCATCTAAGATCACATAAGGTAAATATTCATTAATCAAATAAAAATATTTCTATCTTATTGTTCGAATTCCATGATAATCAGCAATATTGGTGAAATAACGAAAACGTTTTTTAGAATATAAAATTTATCAAAAGTTATTGGATTATACTGGGGTCATTACACCATCTAACCCTTATAGGAACAGGGGTTAAGCTCTTTAACATGAACTAATTTTCTACAAATTTCGTTCAATAATTTTGCTAACTTTATTTGATATAATTAATCAGTTTGGCACAAATCGATCCATATCATAGTGACGAATTTCAAGCTTTTAATATTTTTATATACCGACAACTCTATTGAAAGTCGGTACTGACATTTTTGTAGTTGCGATTCGTTTTTCTTTAACTTCGAACTAATTTTGGGTGTAGCTCTTGGATCCTTATAGCTGCATAAGAAGGACCAGACATCACACTATCCGACTGCTAACAATACGTTTTTTAGGGGAGGTCCAGTCTAACAGCCATGTGGCACTAAGCATTTAAGTTCTAGGACATGATATCAACAATTTTCCTAAAGTCTTATGTTATATGAAATCTGGGTTTTTGTCCACTTTTGAGTGTCTGGAAACAAAAATGCTTAATTCCCTATTAATAGACCTAATTTAGTGAAAAAGGCAGATAGCCACTTTGAGCCTTTGAAAAAAGTTTCAAACCTTTAAAAAAGTAAAAAACTTTAATTATTGTATATAATTATGAATTCTTCCAAAATTATTAAAATTGGATCTGAAAAAAATATGTCAAAATATATGACACATATAAGAAAGGATTCTAGGAAGAAAGAGATATTCTAATAACTATTCTTACTTATAGAAAAGGACTATTTAAGTTCTTAAAGTTTTATTCCAATCACTTTCTTAAGAAAGTTTAGTAAAACAAAATGCGGGACGGATAAGATAATAAATATTCCCATAAAAGCCAATTTTAGTGACCGAGTATCTGAAGAACTACAGTTTTAAACTTGGTTCTAACCTCTTTCTCAAGGAAAGTGTTCAGTGAAAAATATGTAGTGATAGAAAAATACACAGTGATCGACTCAGATTCATTTTCTTCATTGTCTGTCTATCTGTCTGTCTGCCCAGCTAGCTGCCCATGTAAACGTTGAGAACACTCTACAGATCGCAATTTTTGAGATATCTCGATGAAATTTAGTACGTATTATTTTGGATCAAGTGCAAAGCCTGCTGGAAATGGCCATGTTCAGTCCTATAATTTGGGTACCTACAATACAAATTGTTCAAAAATAAGTGTTATGATATTCTAAAACGATGTGCTAAATAATGCGAGGGCGGTCTATTAATTTTCATAGGTCCCATACAAGTTCCCCTACAAATATCACTTTGAAGATTATAAATCTCACATATATTTTGGTATTGCAACAATAACAGGTCAATTTAAAAAATAAAAGCAAAAATCTATGTGCAAAATTATACGAGAGTCGGTCCAAAATTTCTTCTAGGTCCCATGTAACTCCCGAGAAAAATTCATCTTAAAATTTCTAAATTTCACATAAATGATAGTTTCACCATAGTATACTGCACACTTAAGAATAAATCAAATAATAAAATTATACGAGGGTTGTTCATTAATTATTCGTAACTGCTATTTATAAACAACATTTTGGAGTAGGGTATTACATATTCAAGCTTGACCGACTATAAAATATTAATTTGTTTTTTTTTTCATCTGATATTTATTGTCCTCTTCTAATGTTCATTTATATCAACTTGCAACATACATTTGTATTAGTGTAAAGGTGTTTGTTATGAAACTGAAAAATTGCAATTTTAACAAGTTTTACGAACATGACAATAAAATAATATATGAAAATGTTGCAAATGATAAAGACCGACTGTAAAACGCTCTACATAATATTGATAGTTAATTTTGAAACGTCCACTATAAAATCATCGTTAAAATTTTTGTCTTATACAAATCTTATACAAGTATTGTCCTCACAAACAACATTATTAGAAAAACAATCGTAAATATTTAGAGTGTAATTTTTCTCTATCTCACAAATAACATAGTAACCGTATAACATATGATAAATTCAAGCATATGTAGGGTATATAAATTTGTACAACTTTTATATTTGTTTGGGTATAAAAACACTTTAATGGCTATAAAATTTTACGATTGGGAAACATGAAAGACAAGTACAAATTCCACTTTTCGTTGGTTGATAAGATGTTTGAACAGCACATAAATTTTTATTTAATGTTTTACAGGTTACATAAAGTTACATTAAGTATATAAAGTAGGATGTTTCAAAATCCAAAAAAACTAACGTTACAAATTATGTCTTTAAGATGATAATATTTCCTAAAAGTAAATATTATACTTTACGTTGTTCAAGGAAAGAAATACAGTTATTGTTACAGTCTTTAAAAAATATTTGTATGTAAAAAATTGGAAAATCAAAAATTAATCAAAATTTAAAAATTAATCAATCACATCCAAAGTAATTGACAAATCTTCATAAAAATCTGTTTGTTATTGTCTTAAGAAGTTTTCTGTTAAAAAAAACTGCAAGATCTGTTCAATAGAAAGATGTTATAGAGAAATATCTAAGACACCATCCAGAAAAATCCGTATTAAGGATTATTAAAAAAAATTAAACATTAAATTTCGATGAAATTTGGCATGCAGATATTTCTTTTGGTGAAAGATATTGTCAACCATAAAAATTTTTATATAAAAGACATTTTTGATATCGCATTTCTCTGAAAAATATTACTAAGAATATTATGAAATTTTGGAAAACGATTTAAGACATTTTTTCCATACGGAGACAGTATTAAAATAAGGGTTTTTTATAATTTTAAAGTTAATAGTGCTCAGTGCTTCCAAAACAACTCTTTCAGAAATACAAAATTCTGTGCTTCAATGAAATTTTTTTACGTATTTTTACATGAATATTCTTGAGGTATTTTCCAGTTGATTTGAAGAAGGACATATTTCTCGTGGGTCCTGAGTTCGGGAAATGGATCTTTAGAATTTTGAGCGTTCTATTTTGGTCCATAAAAAATTATCATCTGGAAACTTTTTGTACAATAATCACATACCTATGTGGATTCAACAAAATATATAATATTTTTCTCTGGAATATACTTTTTCTCAACTATGAAAGAATTTCTGACGTAAATGTCAAGAAAGCAAATTGAGGAAACACTTTTGTCGCTTTGCCTATCAATATTTTTTAAATATTCTTTACGATAGTGTAGTTAGCGTTACCGTTGATATTTTCCTAAAAGTCACACAAATCGGATTTTGGAAAATAAAGTCGCATGTAAAAGGTGATTTATAGAACAAAAGTTGCCACAAGTTTAATTCACCAAAAATTAACATTTTCTAAATAGTTTTAATTTTTGAATTTACAATCTTTCCCATTTAATGTTGAAATAATCTTAAACATTAATCAAGAATTAGATTTTTCTTAAATTTATCTTTATTAATATGTCCTTTTTAAGATAAATTAATGAAATTTCGTGAAGTTTTATGTGGAAAATTCAAAATATAAACAAGTTAGAATGCTCTATTCTATTCTATTCTATTCTATTCTATTCTATTCTATTCTATTCTATTCTATTCTATTCTATTCTATTCTACTGAACTGCCTTTTTTCTACAAGAGTTTTGTAAATTTTTGTGGATGTGTGCAGACAGACAGACAGACGAAAATCGACTGAGACTTGGATTTGAAGCAAGAATATATAAACATTACAATTCATTATTAGCATTACACACCGAATGACAAAGTTAATATACTCTCTTCACCACTTGTATTGTGGAGGGTAAAAAACAAAAAATACGCTTGTTTTAAGCTTACAATTTTTTCCGGATAAGGGTTTTATATGGGAGCCAAAGTTCATATTTATAATATACTTTGATTATAGTAAAAAAATGGAATTGATCTTTATTTAAATGTTTAATAAACTCAAGCCCGTTTACGGGAAAGCGCGTTATAAGGGAGCTATAGGAAAATATGGTCTGATGAAGGGCAAAATCATATGTATCGAAATTCAATAGAATTGGTCTTTATTTATTAGTTCTATAAGCTGAAACTGTTTTCGTTGAGGGGCCTGATATGGGAGCTATATCAAAATATGGACCGAGTTCCAATTAAAATAATTAAAAAATCAATTGTGCCAAATTTCAAAAGAATTGGTTGAAATTTATAAGTTTTATAAGCTATAAATCATATTCCGTGAAAGGGCCTTATATGGAAGCTGGGTCAATTAATGATCCCAAAACAATATGACTTATTTGAATTTATTATTGTATTAAAATATATATTTAATAAATTTCAGTAAATTATTTTTCAAATTTCGGCCCATATGACACACAGAGTTTGGGGTGTATCAAAATTTTGCATAAAATAGCCTGTAACTTTTTTCTTGTTAATCAGATTTTGATGATATTTTCCAATATTAAAAACTTATATAAAAATTTAGAACAACCTTTAAAAATTAACTGAAAATTAGCCGCCTTCCCAGAAATTAGCACATATTTTTTTGTAAATATGTGCTGCAGTATTCCATGCAATAATTTCACAGCAACGTAGTTTTCAATAAGATTGCGTAATTCATAATCGTGAAAATATAAATCAAATATTGCAAAGTGATTTCTAAGATTTTTCGTGGAGTGCTTCTCCGAAACCTTGGATGTGAATGTGAATATCTTCGTATTCCCCGGGTACTTAATATAAAATAAATTTTTAATATACATAGATACATGATTCCTGTCCAAAAATTAGAATAAATAGAATACAGACAACAATTAAAAATTTTTTTTTGGTCCAGAAAAAGCACACCAAATTCAAAAACCAATTATTAATTCACATTAAATACATATAAATAAATACAATTTTTTCTTAGCATTTTTGGGCCATATTTCCATTCGTTGTACTTAAATATTGGATCTTATATTCATGGGCCTAATAATATAAATTTAAATGTATAAGATAATAATTTAAAACTCTATTTCTCTTCAAACTTGATGGATTTTACTCTCTTGTATTATTAAGTTCAAAAGAATAATATTAAATAGGTAAACGTTATATTCATATCACGTATATTGATAATCGTTTTTTTGCACTATTTATGTGGGAGTATTTTTATAAAGATTTATAACAAATTTCTTTTGTCTCAATTTATAAATGAATTATACCGAATTTTTAAAATATGAACGATATTTCATTACGATACCTCTAACGGATTTTTTTCCCGAAAATCGATTTAGGCAATAGGTATATACGTCGATTTTGGTATATATAGTACTGATCACAAAAACGCAACATAAGAACATTTAAACTTTAATTAGGTCGGTTTTAAAATAAAGGGTGACCTTCGATAATCCTTTGGTGTAATTCAATTCTTTGTTAATATCAATAAATTTCATGACCAGTATTTTTTTCCATCAGCATGAAAATTAATACTGATACCGCTGATAAATGAAAAACTATTGCCAAGGCCACCAAATGATTCTACTGTTCCTTTCTTTGCAAATGAACAAATGGGAGTCTTTATTGTAGTTCATACTGTGCGCCATAAGTTGGAAATGGCATATCTGAATTCTACTTGACTCAATACCAAACAAGCGTCTAAAATTTTGGAGGACACTAAATGTATGAAAAAGCAATTTTTATTTCTTTAGCTTCAATTTAGTAAAAATCATTGCTCATTTGAATTGCGAATAATATTTATTTCATTGAAACTAAATAAACTAAACTTGCTTTCATCGTTCTACAGGACATTAGCTCATAGTTCACTGGACCATGTTTAAATCGTATTGTGAATTCTAGCTAATTATAACCTCTGCCGAACATTTTTAAGCTAAATATAGCTTTGTACATATGCAAAAAACCAACCCCAATATGGGATTTTCTTTAACTTTCTTGAATAGTTAATTATTTGATGGAGTTTCCGATGGAAAGTATATGAGAGATATATAACGAGAATAAGGACTCATCCTAATCCGCTTGTCAGACATTTTACAGAAATGAAGACAGGTTCTTTGCCGGAATGATTTACCGTCATGGTAAAATAAATGAAATGAGCGATTGAAAAAGGGAGATCAAATTTTCCTAGATAATAAAATTTAAATTCAGTTTTTATTTTTTTTTTAATTTTTATAATAGAGTTTGGAATAAAGTATGGATTGTTTGAATATTTATTAAAGATAGAAAAAAATAGCAAAAAGACGACAAAAATTATTTTTTTTCCACTCAGTACTGTAGATGCGTATGAACTTTCTGAATGAGCAATAGTCGATATTTATTAAACTTTTTTGTTAAAGTTCTTTTATTTCAGAATGCAAAAGATTCTTCGCGAATCTAAAAAAAATCCATAATAAACATTTTTACATCATTTTGCATTAAATGTCATCAAATATCAAATATACTACTGCGATATTAAGTAATTTCATCATTAATAAAAAATCTCTTGCCTTAAATTTATGCCTGACCAATATTTATATTAAATATAAACAGCTGTATTTATATAACGCATATATGTGTGTGTGTATTCAACTTATGAAGAAGAATGAAATTCATTATAATTTTTTAATTAAAAATTAAAACTTTTCTCACAGTAGACAAATACACACATACATAAATAATGAAAGACAAACCGCACATAAAGTTGTGTACAGTTGTGCTAAAAATTAGCACAAAAAAATTCTTGGGAACCTATAGAAAAAATCTGACCAGATTTATTTTTTTGTCTGTCTGTTGGAAATTTTCTAATGCCAAGATTGTTTCTTAAAAAACAAATAAGGATGTTATATTGGATGTTAGTCAGAATGATTATGCGTAATTGCAATAGAATCGGTGTATATTTAAGAACATTATAAGTTCAAAGCCACAATCCGGGAGCAGGACTTATATGGGAGCTATTGAAAAATGCTAAAGAAAGAGTTTTTTAAGTTCAGAACCGTTTTCCGAGAAAGCGTGTTCTATGGGAACTACGAGAAAATAGTAAGATATATTTAAGATCGTTAGAAAAAAAATATACTTTATAAAGGGCTCTTATATGGGAGCTAGGTCAAACAATTTACCCAGCATGATCTAGTTCTTTGGGGCTAATTTTTATGTCAAATATATGTAGTTAATTTCAGAAAATTGCGACTTATATGACAGACTGATTTTGGGCTGTATTAATATTTTGAATATTTTGTATGCGATACTGAAAGGCAATAAAATTCTGTTTACATCCAGTTACTTTTTTTTGGAAAATTTTAGACTGATAAAGTTGATTTTAAATAGGACACAGTTTAGGATAACAACAAACAATCTGAAAATTTTCACTGAAATAAGACAACTCAAAGCGTTAGGTTTTTCCAACAGACAGACGGACAGATATATGGACATAGCTAAATCCACTCAGGTATTAATTTTATTTACTTTATGGGTTCCAAAATGATTCCTTTTTATCGTTAAAAATTAACATATTGGAGGGTATGAAAAATTGACTGAATTGTTTTTTATTACCTTAGACTATTTCTTATGTAAACCCATTTTTGGTCCAATATAAAAAAGGTCAGGTTGTCATACATCTTACAATTTTAAAGAGAGTTTCTTGAAATTCATGAAATTTGGCCACCTCTACATTCCGGAAAAGAAAATTTCCTAAAATTTTCAGGATTTCATATTTCAAAAAAAAAAAATGTTTCATGGGATAGTGACAATATTTGGAAACTTCAGATGAAACTGTTCTTGAGTTATTCGATAATCCTTATTCCTTTGTATGATAGGTACTTTTTTACTAACCCTATCTACCATCCATATTCTCACGTAAAAATCATTCACAGAAAGATGTTAAGAACTAAATTTATGGCTTCTAGCTGTAAAGGTTCTTTGGTTATATATCCCCATGATCCTTTCTGTACTGTACTTTTTAGTATTGTAATTCTTCAGGAAAGTAATCGACACTAAATTTTTGACTCTCGCTGAATAAGTTCTTCATATAATTAATTATTTGTATTGTATGAGCGTTGTGTCCCTCCCTGATTTTATATTCGATAATTAATATTTGCTTTGTATGGAAGGATGAGTAACTCTCTTTGGCTTCTATCCGTCGTACATTGTGTTCAGTAAAACCGTTTCTTAAAAAAATTATTGCTATCACTGTGTTAGATGAGAACTATTACTGTGTTAGATCTATATATATTTTATGGCGGAACCTCTTTCCCTGATTCTATCCTTTCCATATTTTGTCATTGAGAAAGTGATTAGAATTAATTTTAGAACTTCCTCTCTCTTTAATATTTCCTTAGATATGCGATAATTAAAAGTATTGCTTTTAGCATGCAATTTGATCAGTTGCTATGGCGTTACTGACGTCTTCACTATCAGAATTCAGTTATATCCAAATCTTTAAATCAACTTAAATACTAGAAATATGTATCGTTTTGATTTCCATGACCCGAGGTGTACAATTTTAAGAATCTGTGGAACGACCTTCGTTAGGTTCATAAAGTTTAAACTCAAAACTTGCCTCAAATCGGTAAGTTACAGATTTATTTATATTTATTTTTTCATATGAAACACTGTGTAATGTCACTTTTTTATATCTTTAGACAGATATTCTCAGAATTTTTGCTATTTTTATGTTCATAACTGCAATGTCGAATTTAAGAAGTAAAACAAAATAAATTAAAAAGAAAATATACTCGAAATGTGATAATATTGAAAATGTTTTAATTATCTTTTTAACCACAAATATATTCGAAGTGTCCTGAAGTTTTATAACTCATATTTCGAAATATCGAAAAGATTAAAACCATTTCTTTCCATATCGACTTTTTTAATAAATTCAAATTTAAGTAAAAATTAAAGTCAAAAAAAAAAAATAATTAAGTTTATATCAGAACTGTTGGGTTTAACGATTTATTATAGTTTGGTTTTGATATCGCAGCAAAGGGATTACAGTGGGAGAAAATGACTTTTTATATCATAGAAAATTTCCAAAATCAGTTTTATAATTATCAAACTGTAATGTGAAAAACTTTATAATATTTATAAGCTACAAATTAGTTTAGTCCCACTGTATTTTCAAGTAAAAAGCAATAAATTTTATATTGCCTTCTGTACAAGTTAAATAAACGAAAAACGTTTGTAAAACAAGTAAGAATGCTATATTCGGCAATGCCGATCTTTTAATCCACAAATAATATTTATAAGCTACAAATTAGTTTAGTCCCACTGTATTTTCAAGTAAAAAGCAATAAATTTTATATTGCCTTCTGTACAAGTTAAATAAACGAAAAACGTTTGTAAAACAAGTAAGAATGCTATATTCGGCAATGCCGATCTTTTAATCCACAAATGTGTATGAAGTAAATACGTTATATTTTGTCCATATATACTTGCATATATACTCAGAAATGTATACAATATATGAAAGCTTTTCTGAAATATAACAAAGAAACCTTAATGAGCGATAAAATTAATTATATTTTTGGCTATAACTATTTTTCTACTGATCATGTTTGGAAAATTCTACGAATAGTCTTTTCTTGAATTTAGAGGCTGTATCATATATCGGTCTATATCTTTTAATATACGTAACCGATTTTACTGGTTTCAAACAAAAAAGTTCTCAGAATAGTGACAATTTCTGAGGCCAAATTTCATTGATCTCTATCAATTATAATGGATGTAAGCGAGCAAACAACAGTCAGACGGACATTTTAAATCCACTCAGATTGTGATTTGAAGCATGAATTCATATTTTCTTCTTAGCGTTACACACAGACTGACAAAGTCAAAATACTCTCATCACCACTTGTGGTAGTGGAGGGTATAAAAAATATAAAACTTGCAAAAGCTAAATAAGAATAAATAAAAAGTTCGTGAAATCAAAATCAATGATGACGTTGGCTGTTGCAACAAAAATCTGTAGTTATTAATAACGATAATATAGAGAAAAAATTTTATGTAGGTTAAATAAAAGGAAATTATATCATTATATTTTTAACGCAAAAATTTCTCTTTTTTACTTATTCTGTCAACAGTAAATTCTTTACATTCAATAATGCTTTTGGCAGTTTACAGAGGATATTTAATTAAATCGACATAATTTTAAACTTGAAGCAATTTTACAAAGGACATTTAAGGAACATAATTTTTATAACAAACTCGGCAGGTCATTTCATTAATAATATGAGAATGTATTCACTACGTATTGAACAATATATTATTTTACAAATGATGTCAACGTGGAACTATGGGGGAATAACTACATGTAAGTTGCATTTTGCATGATATATTTCATCATAAACTAATTTTTTTTACCCTACACCACCGAAGGTGGTTGGGGTATTATGTGATAGTGCACCATGCAGAAAAATGATGTTAAGTATTCCGTTCCACTCAGAATCACTTTCTAAGTCGATTTAACGATGTCCGTCCGTCCGTACGTATGTTTGTCTGCCCATGTAATTGTTGTGAACATTCTTTAGGTCGCAATTTTCGAAATATTGCGATGTAACTTCAAACATATTACTATTTGGGCCTAAGGACAATGCCTTCGGAAAATGGACATGCTCGGTCTAATTTTTCAGTTACCTCCCATATAAATGTTCTTCCAGGAATGGGTTTTAGGGTCATAAAAGTCCTAAATACAAATCGAGTTATGATATTCTGAACCGATGTGCCCAAAATGCAAAAGTCGGTTCATTATTTCTCATAGGTCTCATATAAACCCTTTTCCAAATGTCACGTTTGAGGCCAATAATCTCACATATACGTTTGTACTGTAATAATAATCGGACAAATTAAGATAAATATAAAATTTCGATGTGAAAAATTATACGAGGGTCGGTTCATTATTTCTTGTATCTTCCTATATAGTCTCCTCCAGCAAAATTCATTTTAAAACGCACACATTTAACATAAATCTTTGTGTTACAATAATGTACTACACATTTAAGAATAAATCAGAAATTTAATTATTAAAATATTTTTCTATTGAGTCGATTTTATTGGTTTTAAATAGAAAACTTTTTTGGACAACAGCAAATACTTAGGCCAAATATCAGTGAGTTCTGTCCATTACTGTGGGTAATGGACTTATTGATATTGATTTGATGCAAGAATATAAGGAGTGAGATCGAAAAATTCTTAACATACATAACATATATGTTAATGAAAACGAAACCACTGTACTTACTGTGTTAATGTTTTATTTAATTGAAATTATTATTACAACTTCCAAAAAAATCACTTGTGATGAAATTTTAAACCCTTTTCGAAAACTCTCTTTAACGTTTTCGAATTTCATTTTTCACTTTGCTCGAAGTCCATCTTCTAAAAAATCTACCACATTTTTGGACACATTTTTTGTACTCTTAAATTCTCTTTTAATAAGAATCCATTGGCCTTTTGTGCTCTCAAGAGCTTATTTAACAAAGTAACAGATGTCAAGTCAGGCCAAAGAAAGTGAACACAATATGAAATCTTATGAAAAGAAGCCACCTTTATTAAATATTCCTTGATATAAATTTCGGTATTTTGGATTCCAAAGTAACAAATAATTGGCTTATTTTGCTCAACCAAATACTTTGTGGGAAATAATATAAATAAGTCTATTTTTTAATTTGATTTAAGTTTCCGACCTCTGTGTTTATCACCTAAAGTTTTAGAAACGTTCCTGTCGGGAACATTTCGTAACAAATAGTCCGAACACTGAACTAATCAGGCTGCTTTCCTACCGGATGTGTAGGGAGCTCTTTTGGAAATGCTTTCTGCATTTCCAAAAGAGATCATTCCTTTACCTGAACTAGGTGCGATGCTGTTTAATAACTTTAAAAACAGTTTGACGACAGACCTATTAATTGTTTGTTTTTTAATAAAATAACTGTTATGCTGTACAAAGTTAACTTGATAAAAAAAACAAAACAAAAATCTATAGTCGGTCAAAACTATCTAATACCCAATACCACATCGTCGATTAAAAATGGTGATTACGAACGACCCTATAATATATAATTGGATGACTTACTTGAGCCAAATTTCGATTAAATCACTCTGTATTTAGCTTCATAACTCCGTATATTGGACCGAACATGATATATTTCAAAAAGCTTCGTTCTAAGGCCAAAATATATTAATATGTACCAACGACGTTAGGTGGCGTAGGATATAAAAACACTTGATAAAAAAGGAAAAAATAATTAACCAAATAATTCATGAGTTTTAATTAAAAACGTGTGTTAAGAATTTTCCGATCTCACTCCTTATTTCCATTATGGGATCTTAGGTGATTTCCTTTTGGTATTACAAACTTAACATACCCTCATCACTACTTGTGGTGTTGGTGGGTACAAAAGTCCATACATTTAATGTATTGTATCCCTTGATACCAAATTAAACCTAATTGTGCTTTTCTTTTTTTCCTTTTTAACACCCTTAAACTTATATTTCAATATACGATATCGAATTGTAATTTACAAATATTTTATCTTCTTGTTAAAATCACATTTTTCTAAAACACGATTATTTACATTTACTTTAACCTAAAACAACTTGCAACATTTTCTGGGTGGCGACACATTAAGTGTTACTTAATACATATGGACAGCAACTAAGACAAGATACTAACGAGCTAATATTACTTTGAAAATTCAATTAAATGTTTGGTGTGTAATGTACCAGCATTTAGTGTAGTTTAGAAAGTGTTTCAGCAAAATATTTTCTTCAGGATTATCTGTCACACCTTTTTGTGTTGTCAAAGTTTGCCCAAATGGAGTGTGAAAGTACTTATTTAATGGAGTGAAGATGAAAGATTAAATCAAAACTTTTTAGAGATCAAAGAAGTTAGTTATTTATAGTGACACACATTGTAGTAAGTTAAATCTAAAGTACTTTAAATCGTGTTTTTATTAATGTTAATATATTTATACGCTACACCACTGTAGGTGGTTGTTGTACTCTAAACCAGCATATGTGGTTTTTACGGAAGTTTGTGAAGAACAGAAAAGTGTTGCTACCATCATTTGAAAATATACCGATCGACTTAGAATCACTTTCTGGGTAAATTTGACTATGTCCGACTGTCCGTCCGTCTGTCCGGCTAGCTGTTTATGTTAACACTGTGAACAAAATGCAGGTCTCAATTTGAGATTGAGATTGATTATTTCACCTTGCCCTTATACAAATGTTCATAAAAGTCCCAAAAAATGATATTAATAAGATTTAGCACAATAAGTCCATTATTTCTAATAGGTTCCATACAACTTCATTTCCAAATATTACTTTGAAGGGTTTACATATACGTGTGAACTACAATAAGTTTTGATCAAATTAGAATAAACAAAAAGCAAAAATTGATTTTCGGAATTATGATAATATAATAATATGAGGATCGGTCCATAATTTCATGCAGCTCCCATATAATGCCCCAGAAAAATCTTCTTAAAACACACAAACGCCACATCAATCTTAGTACCATAATAATATACTGCAGTATTAAGCATAATTTAGAAAAGAAATGTTTACGAGGGTTGTTCAATGTCGTGTAGGATATTAAATAGTTGGGCTTGACCGACTTTATCTTCTTATTTGTTTTAAAATAGCTTTTCTTTACCAATAATATGTGTGTTTAACTTAATATTTTTCTGCTCCTGGGAATACAGACGAATATAATATTCTCCTTTGTTTTTTTGTTCGCAATAGAATTTTTATGGAACTCATGAATAATTCATTAGCTGTACTTAAGGTCGATGATATTACAATCATCTTTCTTATCGCATTAAACTTTTATATACTCAGACATTTTTAAATCTTTACATTTTCAAGCGTTTTTTTATATAAAACCTGATTTGTATTTACATGTAAAGGTGAGTACAGTGTTGCTGGAAATCCAAGGAACTTTTTTCTTGTAATAAAGAAACACAATCAATATTGAATTAAATTTCCTGGAAGGAAATAATAAAAACAAAACTAAATAAAAATTGCTGTTTGAAACTTATGCAACATTTAATATTTTGTTTTTTTTTTTTTTTCCGAAATGAGTGTGCTTTTTTCTATTCCCACTATGATTTTAGTGAGTTCATCATCCCTTATTGATTTTGGAAGCATTGTGTTATTTTTAATTCGAACGAGGTTTTCTAGGAGATTTAAGCCCGGAGACTGCATAGAACAACCCAAGACTTGGGTCTCATTTAATGTTTTTTAGTAATCGTATTCTTCGAAGACGACATGAAACTTCCTATGTTTTGTTTCAGCAAACATGTTCTTACCGCGGAACAACTAATTTAAAATTAAAGTTCATTCCATATATATGTCCATAAAATTAAGCTATACGAAAAACTTTCAGATCTGATTGCTCAGAAGTTTAGTGTTTTCCCAGCAGCTCATTTTTTAATATGTTAAAATGATTTGGTCAAAAGATATAAAAATCAATACATCAGATAAAATCGTTTAATCATTTCAGGTTAAAAGCTTCACAGAATTGAAACGCTTATATGCTGACTTCAGAATAAAATTTACCATTTAAAAACGTAAAAAATATTTCTATATAATTTTTCCCATAGAATTCTTTTATAGTTGCTTAGGATTCGAACGGCAATAATTAGAGTTAATTTTTTGTTTTGAGCAGTATTTAAAACTAGCTATATCGCTTTATTAGCAAAAAAAGTTATGGTTTATAAAAAGTTAATAGATTTCAACAAAATTTTATATACAGTTATATGTTCTTCATCATCGAACTAATAATCATCGAAATGAGAACAATACAAAAAAGCCTAAAATCAGTGTGCATATGGACCGTTAATAATCTGAATTATGCAACACACAATTATTTTTATATAATAACTAGCTTTTACCCGGTGCGCTTTGCTGCACAAAAATCTTCTATGATCCTCAATTTATCATTATGCAAAAGTCCAAATTAGAATATTTTCGCAGTAATGGTTATTGAAATATATAATTATAATTATCTGCTTGGGATAGATTTTTTCTAATTTTTTCATTAAAGCCGTTTGTTGGGAATAGTTGTATAGAAAATCTAAAATTAATATTTCTACTGTATGAGGCTCTCTCCCTGTGATCCTATTAGTCCTACATTTTGTGCAGTAAAACTGTTTCTTGGGAAAGTAGTTGAGAAAAAATCTCAAAATTTTTACTTCAATAATTCTTTGTTTGATAAGTAATGTTTGCGTTTTATGCAGGTACCTCTCCCTCCGATTCTATTCGCCCTTCATTTGCTCAGTAAAATATTCCTTTGGGAAAATTATTGGGACTAAATTTTAAAGCTGTTATACTTCCTAAAACAGTTGATAATTAAAATTAGCTTTCTACGGGGAGTACCTCTCCCCCTGATCTTATATTTATCACATTTTTTTTCAATTAAACAGTTCCTTTAGAAAGTTATTGGAACCAAATTTTAAAACACTTGTTTAATAGTTCTTTAGATATTTTGCAATTAATATTTTCTTTGTCTGGGGGTATTTTCCCCTTGAGCCTATCCTTCCTACATTTTGTCCATAAATAGTAATTTAGGTATTCATTAATGAAATTGGGCTTTATCGGTACTTCTCCACTTGACACCACCGATTTTTTTTAACATTCGGGTATATATTGTGATAATTCTGTGAAAATTAAAAAAACGGTCTATTAGATGCCTATAACTCTCAAAAAAGGAAAGAAAAACAAATATACAAAGAAACCAAATAGATGAACCCAAAGAAACTTAACCTTTATTTGACTAAGATTTCAAAAGTTTAATAAGCTTGAAACCCCAGGCCCTTTCCTTTTCAATGTGGACTAATTCTATTGAAATTCAGAACGCCTGTTGTTCTTTCTGTTTTGAATATATGTTATTAACTTTGGCAATCTCTGTCCATATTTTGGAATAGTTCCCATATTAAGGCGTTTCCTGACAAACAGTTTTAAGCTTATAAAATTTTAAAATTATACCAAACCTATTAAAATTTTTAGATATATATTTCCAACTGTCTTGAATATACATTATTTATTTTACCTATATTATATATATTTGGTTGTAACTTCCAATATAAGACCAAAATTCCATTGAAATTCGGAAAAAACTGTTATTCTAATTTGAAATCAGTCATATCTTGGAAAATCTTCAATATGCATATATAAAAATATACACTTAGCAAGGGAGAGTTGCATAAATTTTGATCAATACTGTACATGTATGTTTAAGATTCAATTTAAAGATTTTAAAACGAATGCTGGATAACTGAAGTCAAATGTTATCAGCAGAAAAATATTTAAAATATATACAAAAATAAAAATATATATATGTACAGAATTTTATGATCCATATAATCTTTTTTCGAATTTTTTATCTTTATTAAGATACCCATATTTTTTTGCGATATTTGTATTGTTATAATAATGACATCATTTTGTATATCAAAGATTTCGGTACAAACTTTTGATTGTTCTCCCATGGAAAGTAGTTGGATTGAATAAATTTTGTATAAAATATAAATAAATTTCTATCAACTTTATTTTTCAATTTATAGCCACTTAGCTATAGCGAAAAACTCATTTATTTCATTAAGTTTTCTACTTTATTCCTTATTTTCAGCTTTTTCGCTTTAACTACAATACTTTATGTTTTACAGTATCACAAGAAATGAATGAGAGTAAATTAAGTTTGCCATTTCTTTGGTGTTCACTTCATAGTCTAAACTTAACAACTCTTAGTACCAACTAATTGAGTAATAGTTACTCCTAGAGTACTGGCTACTGTTACACCAAAAATGAGGTTTTCTCTGAAAACAAACGCTAATTATGCGCAAATATTGATTATTATGTGTAATAAAACATAACATCTAGTCATTTCATGTGTATCACAAGGAAGGAATCGGCGTTATAAAATAATTTCCAAAAATGTTGTGTGAAAAGCAACGACAACGGCAATTAGGGATCTAAAGCACTATTACAGCGGTTTATTTTTAAACATAAACATAATTAGGGCCTGAATGATCAGGAGGGAGGTCAGGGGTAGAGAGGAGTTTATTTATCAAATATTTAAATAAATATTATAGCGAGAGTTTAAAAAAGGTCCCAGCAACTTTTTCAAGGAACTGTTTTCCCGTAAAACAATTTTATGTGAGAAAATGGGTGGAATATATGGTAATTCAAAGAGGAAGTTAGAATATATAGTCGATTAAGCTCAACTAACTTGGTAGTTGAGATATTCCTTGGTAAACGTTTGTATGGGAGCTACCTGAAATATTGGACCGAATATGACCAATTTCAATAGGCTAAGTTTATAGGCCAAAATAATTACTTTTTCGATATATCTCACAAACTGCTACCTGTAGTTTACATGGACAGCCAGCCGTACAGACAGACGGACGGATATTGATTAATCGACTCAAAAACTGATTCTGAGTCGAACGGTATACTTAAAACATGTGCAAAAATGCATAATATCCAAACCATCTACGGTGATGAAGGGTATAAAGGTCTGCCCATTTATACCAAATATTAATTTTCGAATATATAAACGACTTTTTCATCTAGAGTGTTTTATAAGACTGTATTAGTGGAAATACTTAGAATTGGCAGGGTTATGGGGAGATGTATTCTCTATTCAAAACAAATATTAGGATTCAAATCTCTATAAATGTTAAAACAAACAAATTTCACGAGAGTCGGTTCAAAGTTTTTTATGTTTGTATCATGTTGCAGAGTATAATACAGTCAAGTTTGACTGACTACTGTCACTCTTACTTATTATTGTTTTTATTTTTATTGTTTTATTTTATATCCCTACGATTGCTTACTTTATTTGTGGATATAAAAGAGAGAAGAAAACTTTTCTAAATGATGATTTTTATTAAATTGACATTTCAATATAGAGTTTGTTGAGAAAAGTTTTGTTTACTTATATTTTGAAAATGATTGTAACTTTATGAGTAGTTAACTATTTGTTTCAGTGCTCTGGAAAAACAAAGGATGACCTAAATTCACACAAAGAGAACATTTTATTTATTTTAAGCAAAAATCAAAAACTTATTCTTTATTTTATGAATTTCGTTTTTGAAATCGTTATGAAAAGTAAATCCTTGAAATTAAAGTTAACTAAACAACACTAATTACAATTATTGACATTAATTTTTTTTAATCGTTGTTTAAATGTTGCATTGGAATAAAATGTTGCATGGAAACATCTTCACTATAACCTTATTTTATTACTAAATTGTATGCTTTTTGTCTTAGACATTCACATCATTCAGACAAAAAAACTTTCTTGAATTTTGAAGTAATATGTAATTGGATGTAATCAAAGTGGATATATGCCGTACATCAGGTTACTGGAAATCATTTAAATATATTTAAATGGATAGTTGGATATCATATAGATCACAAATGTAAACGTAATTTAATAAAACATTTATTTTGAGATAAGAAATGATTAAGTAAGAAAGTTTAAGTAGGTCATTTCCAACTATATGGTACCCTACTACATGTTGTTGTTTATAAATTGTACCGAACTTCGTATAAGTAAAATTTCTCATTTATGCTTTTTGGGCCATGTACCCCAACAAGTTTCATTTGAATTATGCCAGGAGCGCAAGCAGGTCAATCTAACAAAGGTACGCTGTGTTCCGTAATTTAGACTGCTTGAAATTACGTACCGCAACAATATCTTACTGAAATATATAACCTTCATCTATTTTTTTCGTCCACAAAGGAGAGAATTGCAAATAAATTTTACTTTTTGGCATCTAAATATCGTTTGATCTCAAATCGTGGTAATAACCTGAGAATTTGTCAGGACCGTCTAAATTAATTTATTTCATCATAGAAAATTATCATTTTCCACTCTTCTGACTAATTATGGATTTCCATGCGAATTATAGACGATCTTTGTCTGATGTTTTTAAGCATTGGCCTTGACATTGATTATTTCCATTTTATCAAATCACAGGAAGATGAAGTTTGTTCTCTATTTGCGTAGAATTCAATTAGTTACCGATTGTTTCTTGTTTAATAAGAATAATCTGTCTTATTAATTTCGTTTAATTTCGTTTAACTTTATGAATAGTTTATATCTTAGAATATCCTGGGCCTTGAAAAAGTTATTTCGGATGTTTTCTTAATAGGAAGCAAAATTTATATATTGTCATTAAAAGTATTCCTTTATTTAAAGAAGCAGAAATTGATACTTTATTTTTTGTAAAAAAAATATATTTTTGTCATTATCCCTCTTGGGGACATATGGCTTCTACAGCGCATTTCTCCCTTATAAGGTTTGCTGCAGTTGTGTATGCATCTCTCCATGTAGTGTAGCATTGTCCTAGATCTTGAAATATTGAACTTCTTCAGGTATTTTTGGGCTGCCACGGTTTTTTGAAACTTAAGGATCCCACTCAAGCGCTATCTGGTTATACTTTTCGGATGTTTTCTGATAATATTCCCCATATGACTCTATTTTCTATGCATTATTTGCGTTATTGTAGGTTCCTCGTTTGCAATGTTCAAAGTGATCCATTTTGTTAATGTTACTAGGCCACAGTTTTTTATATAATTCTGAGGACAGACGTAGTTTGGTCGTGATGGTATTTGATATTAACTAGGTTTCACTTTTGAACATTTGTGAGCATCTCCATATTGATTGTAGTCATGCAAATGACGCTCTCGCTTTCTTGAGCCTGAATGTGCATTTCCATTTGTAGTTATTATTATTCGCAGGTTGGTCATGTAGTATGATGTTATCAGTGCTTGCGTTTACATTGTGCGTTGGATTTTCTAAGTGCTCTAATTTAGCTTGCTTGTTTGATTTCTTGTTCGAGAGTGGACAAATATCATAATATCTTTCTTATAAGGCTGAATGAATGTAAGGTCGTTGATGTTCAGTTGAGTTTTCGATATTTACCCGCGTTTAAATTAAAAAAAGTACGGTTAAGATGCGGATAATTAAAAAACTTCAACTTAATTTTTGATGAGTTATACCCTACACCACCGAAGGTAGTTGTGGTATGATGCGTTTTGTGCTGATGTTAGTAACATAAAGGTAACAATTTATTTATCAAGATATCTTTCTAAAATTTGATACATATTATTACTTTGGCCCAAGGATAAATTGCCTATGTTCAGACTAATATATCAGGTACCTCCCATATAAATGTCTTAAACTCATAATTAATTAGTTATTTACACTAATATATACAGGTTTATATGTACACAGAAAAAAATATTTTACAAAATCTTTAAAAATAGATATGAATTACTTGTATTTCTTTTTACAAAACACTGACAAATTAAAAAAAAATATTTTTTAATAACTTAGATTTTTTCAGCAAAAAATGTACATGAAATATATTATTTTCGAACTTTAAAATTAATGGAAGAAAATTTTCTTAAATTGTTTGGTTTAATCATTTATAAAGATTCGGTTATAGTTTTCATTATTTTTAAGGACAAGCCTTGCAGTTCTAAAACATAGTTGGTTTGGCAAGAAAGAACATTATTATTGTCATGTTCGTGTACCTTTTTGGGAGTGCAACTCGATCTTTTATGGAAATATTGCTAATTGGATCGCTTGCCTAACGAAGTCTTCTGAATCATAGTGAATTAGAATTGCTATGCAAGATTGCAAGTCTTCTTGAAATACAATCGGTTTATGAAAAAGTCATGTCAAATCAAAATTAAAATTTGAAATGTCACAATAAAAAATTAAAAACAATTAATTAAAATTTAAAACTAATAATGAGAAACAAACAATCATAAAAGTTAATAAAAATAATTATGAAAATTAATTGAAATAATTAAGAAAATTATTATTAATTTAATTAATATTATTTTGTTGATATTAGCAAAACTAAATAAAAATTTAATTAAAAGGAGCAATTTCATAATTGAAATTGGTTTTTATTTTTTTCTGTGTATATAAAATCTAAACAAGTAAGAATGCTATACTCAGCTTTGACGAATCTCTTTAATACCCTCAACCATAAATTCATGCGAAGTTAATACGATACATATACACACATACACTCGCAAATGTATATTTATATAAACACGTTTCTTAAATATAACACGGAAATACTTAACGAGTCATAAAATGTGGATGTGAGCGTGCAAACAACAGACAGACTGGCGGACGTAGCTAAATCAACTCAGATTTTGATTTGATTCAAGAATATATATACATTATGGAGTCAGAAATGATTCCATCTAAGCGTTACATACGTAATGACAAAGTTAATATACCCTCTTCACCACATGTGATGGTGGGGGGTATAGAAGCATTCTTTGAAAAAAAATAGTATTTTAATTAAATTTTCTTTTATATCATTTGCAATGAATTTGAATAAAATTAAATGTTATTTTAATACCATTTTAGTAGTAATAAATATTTGCATAATCTATTTATGACAATATTGTAGTTTACAGGTGGTTTAACAAGGTAACTAATCCAATTTAATATAAAATTTACATTTAATTGATATCAATATTTATTGAATAGAATCGTTACAAAATAGTAAATACAGTAATTCTAGAATAAAAGTATATAAAATTAAAAGGATTTAATCCCAGAATAAATTAAAATATTTTTTATCGGTTATGCACAATTTTATGATACTGTATACCGTTGTAATCTCAGTGTACATCCTCTTTCACCACTTTTGGTTGGAATAATGAAGATTTAAAAATTTCCCTGTTAAAATAGTTCTTTAAAATAAGACCATTTGTCATATTTCTAATTTACAACAACATTAGTTATGAAATATTATTTTCAGTATTCATCAAAATTATATTCTGTAAAGTTTCACAATGACATATTTATACCGCATCAAGGTAAATTTCACATCTGCACACAATTGAACATTTTGTTATTTATGTATTTTATCATTCTAAATATAGAAACCGATATATCAATCAAATCTCCAAAACCAAACCAAATGTCTATCAAAGGTTTTAAATTATAATAAATGAAATTTCCAATACGACATTGAATGACAAATTTTGTAAAATAAAACATACAAACAAATAAATTGTTACAAATGATTAGTTTAGAGGGAACAGTGGGACTTATTTTTATGTATGAATATCTTGAATAACAATCATTATAAGTTCTTGTGGCTTTTAGCTGTGATACATATATCTTCCTTCTACTTGTATATTATTGTATGTTTGTAGCGTCTAATTATAGTAGCAGTCAAAAGCTGACACAGTTAGGCAAGGTTATCTACTCATATATTCCTAAGGAGTGAAGTCGAAAAATTCTTAATACACATTTTTTATTTAAACTTTTAACCCAAGTATTATGAGATTTTTTTGCTAAAATTTAGAGTCTGTTGTAATTGTACGAAAATGGCGAGCATAATTGATGATGAAGCGCATGTTTTTTTGTTGCCGGTTTTCGAGAAAACATTGAAGAAAATTTTTTAATAAAAGCGGTCAAAATTTCAAAATTGTTCTCGGTATGGCAAGCAATATACAGTTGCGGCAAAAGAAGCCAATCATTTGTTAAAATGTGCTGTATGTATAAATAACGAAATTTACATCAAAGAATGTTTATATAAAGGGCTTATTCCATTCATAAGACTTCATAATATGTCCGCTGTTTTTAGCCAAACTTAGCATTCTGTCACTAAAGTAATAAAATAACGAGACTTTGTGTGATACAAGAACAATAATGCGGAATTTGTAACAGAAGAGGCAAATCCTCGAAACTGTTCGCTGTTCAAAAGAATGACAGATTTTAAACGGAGACGGACATCGTGTTCAAGCAAAGTGGCAGAAAGGACTGTAAAAACGTTAATGGAAGGGTTTTCGAAAAAAAAAGTTCAAATTTCATCATATATGTATCTCAATTACCCCTTTTTCATCTTTCCACCACTTGTAAGGTTGCAGTGGTAGCTTAACACGCCTACTAAGGCTTTCAACATATCTTTCATAGCTAGAAACCTTTTAAGTGAGGTGGTGAAGGTTTGCCTAACAGTAGCTCAAGCTTCGGAAAAGGACAACTTCATCTACCCTTTGGTAGCAGAATGAGAAACCGTTGAATATCGCTTTCTTTTAACTCCGGTAAAGAACTCCCGGGTTTCAGACTAATCAAAGTCTTAAGCATATTTAAGCTGAGAAAAGTGGTAAGTCTGGATAATGTAAACTTGCCAAAAGCTACAAAACAACAAGCAACGAAAGCTTTATAATAATTTCCCAAGAAAGAAACTTGACCAGCCGAAATAAGCACTCTCATGTATCATGAGTACACAGCTGTATGGTGGACTCCAACAGTAGAAAAATTTTAGTAGTTCTGTTCGTTAGATTTAAGAGCTCCGCATGAGAATAACAGGTGCATTAAGGACCAGGTCATTAGAGGTACATAAAGGACTATTTAGTGATACGAATTTAAGTTTGTTGATAGCCAAGCGGCATTTATATCACTTGGGGCCCATTGTAATCAGCAGGAAAAGTTTCCTTGTGACTATATAGTGGAAGTAAGTTTAAACAGATAATGTCATATGACCTTCTTAAATACCTTGTTACTTAAGGATGAATTTAGCATACTTGACAAGGAATCCAAATTCCACAATGAAGATCTAAATGTTTTGTTTTCAGTAATCTGTGTTTAAAGAGAGACCACTGGTTCTAATTTTAAGAGTTTCGGTACAACAATACACTGTAGGCTCTGTAAATCTGATATGTCTATATATTGCTATAATTGTAAATGATGTCCACTGTAGTTACCAGTGAAGCACGTATATTTATCCAAATAATGATTTACTCCACAAAACTGAATCTACATACACATACACATATAAAAATACAAAATAACACAAGTACCACTTCCAACTATTTACAAATAACATTGTTAACTGCAGACAGATTTTGAATACAAATAATGTGGTTATTTCTTCCTGCACATACAGTAACACTTGCACACATACAATCACAAACAGTGGTGGCCGCCATTGTAATACAAGTATCCTGCAATATAAAACCCATATAAAAAAGTTTGGTATTTTTAGCAAATAAACGCTAAAATAGGAAAAGTACTTGATACCCCTATTATGAATGTATTTTGCTTTTTCAAATTTTCTTTTTTAATCCCTGCATAATTCGTTATTGTATTTTTGTTTTTCCAACAACAGCAACAACTAACGAGACACATACTCGACATAAATAAAATTTTCTATAAATATTTAAATTGTTCCTATTAACTAGTAACTACAGTATATGAGTTTTACTATTTTTAAAGGGGATCAACTTATTTCAATGTGGTTATTTTCGCTGTTTGTGAATGGAATTATAATTGCATTTCTAGAGTGGAAATTGAAGTATTCATTATGCCATAAAAGCAATTATTTTGTAAAAGGAAATTATTTTTGGCATAAATTTTGATTAAAAAGTGTATTTTTAGCATAAGGTGGTGGAGTTCAAAGGATTGTATAATATAATATCAAATAATCAGATCAGATAATCAGATAATAATAAACCTGTAGGCAATATTGTGAATGGATGAATTCTTTACTAGTTTGACGAATATCTGTCTTTAATAAAAAAGCATGGGATTACAATTTCTATTTAATGTTGCTTCCGGAATAGGGTTTTAGATTTAAGAGGTTTTTTCTATGAGCCAATTCATCAATATTCATCTATAAATATTATTTGTTGTATTAACATCGGCATTTAAACCTTTGGTCAGTTTCAATATCTACCAATTATTTAAAGAATTTGTAATAGAAACCTCGTCCTGAAAGGTCCAGAAGAAGAACGGAACCTATACATGGGATTGGTAGAATCCTCTCTTAGTTTCAGGACTTATAAACAGCCAAACTAATGGACTGATTTTTTTTTGAACAATTCCAATATATCTGAAAGTAACATAGATTATAAAAAATTTCGGTAGGATCAGGAAAAGGTTCACCGCACACAAAGTAAATAAATATGTTTTGCCAAATATCTAAAGAACGTAAACAGAAACTTTAAAACTTGGTTTCGATTAAGTTTTCAAGGGACTAATTGTAACGAATAAAATGACAAAACTGTAGAAATGGAATTAGGATCAGAGGAGTGATGCCCCTCAAACGAAAAGAAATGTTAGTTTATAGCGGACCGATACAAATAACTATTGATATTAAGATTTCATCGGAATTACTTTCTTTAGGAAAGGTTTATCTGCACAAGATATAGGACTCGCATCCGTCCTATAGAACCATAACAGCATTTGGTATTAATCACATTCACATAGTTTTACTGGATAAAATGTAAAACGGATAAGGTCAGGAAGAGATGTACTTCTCATACAGAGCAAATAGATACTTATCGATTGTCTGTTAAACTATTACAGTGGAAGTTAAATAATTGGTTCCAATCACTTTATTAAAGAATTGATGCAGTAAATAATTATAGGGCAAATAGGACCATGTAAACACGTCTTAAACAAACAGGACGGTTATTATTTGGCAAGTGTTTGATGAATTGTTGCAGATAGAATTCTTAAATTTATTCCCAGTTATATTTCTAACTAGGACTAACTACATAAATTTAAAGGGGGAGCTGCCTTATTCAGACCAAATAATATCTAAATGAAATGGTTTTACTGAAAAGTTTTCAATCAAAGATGTTAGGGGGAGATATTTTCTCTATTTTAAGCAAATATTAGTAATCAAATATCTGGGGATTTATTACGATGACAATCTTTTTGGCCAAATCTTTGTTGTATGAATGTTGTGGGCAGCAAAGCGCACCGGATAAAAACCAGTTATATAAATAAAAGATATAATGCCTTTGGAACTCAGTGTTATAAGTATGTACACTTTTGCTGGCAATGCGGAAGTATGTCGAGCCTGTTCCTATAACTTTCTTACTTTTGAATTTGAAATGCAATGCATATAACCCATATCTTCTGTATACTACACCACATCTATTTTATTTTATAAACCAAATCCAACTTTTACAAATTTCACCTAATTTGAGTAAATTGTGCAGTTACATCGTTAAACTGGAATTTTAATTTTGCCAGCAATCTAAAATTAGACCTTAATAAATTCCTTTTTTATTTTTTGCAGTTTTTGCAATTTTTGTTCTTTTATTGATCTCTTGTCATATCCATTTGCAACACAATAAAGTGAAATACATAGTGATAAATTCCGCTTCATTATATTACAATACGTTATCATGAATTTTTCAGATATTCCGATAGTGAAAATTTCCAACGGTTATCATTTAATGGTTCTATTGACCAAACAAGTAACCATCCTTTGTACTAACGTTAGCTTTTAATTTTTTGCGAATTCTAATTTTCGTATAACTGTAAAAGTCTAAAGGTACAATAAGCAAATATGAAAGTACAACATTTGAGAGGTTTGAAAATGCACTGAATTCTTGTGCCGGCATCTCATTGCGGTTGCCATTGGTTGTTGAAATATATTCATGTTACAGTTCTCCAGCAATATGCAGATTAGATTACTTGCTTGAAGTGTGAGTCCCAATGTTATTGCGATTTGCCATAATGCAATGTAGTAATTTTTGGCAAAAGGCATTCGTTTATTGCGTTCAAATACAAATTCGCAAGCGAAAATTTACCAAAATGAAGGAAGTCCTTCACGTTATTACAAATCGTATTCACAAAAACTAATTACAAATTACAATGGCATTGACAACAAAGGACAATGACGATAAACCGTTATTCCAGGGATTTATTTAGCAGAAATAATTTGTAAGAGTGTAAATGCAAAATGACGCAATTATTGCAAATTGGTGAAATTTATTAGGCTTAAAATCAAGGGCTTTGAAAGTTATTATGTTGACCTTATATTAAGTGAATGGAATAAATTACTTTAATGAAATTGTCATGCGATGAATGATCTTTGACTTGTTGTTAGGAATATGATTAGTTAAAGTGAACCATATATTTGACCATATAGAAGGAACTACCTTAATCATTCAATTTTTAATTTCATTATATAAATATAATAGGAAAGTTGAAAGGAAACATAGGGAAGGATACTTATATCAAAGCAGGATGAAATTAAGTTTTTTACTATAATGTATGTGTCATATTTAGGAAAAATATCTCTAAATAATTTTGGTGTATCATAATTTGGTATACCCTATACCAACCATAGGTGGTAGGATTATTATGCGTTTGTGCTGATGTTTGACACATAGAGAAAAATGGTGTTAAATCTTTAAGAAAACCGTTCTACTTAGAAATCATTTCTAAGTCAATTTAATGATGCCGTCTCTTGTCGGTCTGTCTGTTTGTTCAACTGGTTTGTTCCATATAAACGTTGTGAACACTCTGCAGGTCGCAGTTATTGAGATATCTTGATGAAATTTTGGACGAGTCCTATTGAGTATACTATTCACTTAAGAATAAAACAAAAAATAATATTATATGGGAGTCTTTCATTAATTTTACTTAACTGCTATTTATAATCAACATTATGGTGTAGGGTATTACATAGTCGGACTTGATCGACTATAACATTTTTAGTTGTTTTTTCTATAACAATTTTTCTATAATACGTTTCTGATCACCTTTGGTACGAAAATAGTCCATGTGTATATTAAAAATTTCTGAAAATATGTGGTTCTAAATTTTGCCAAATATCTAGTTAACAAGCTTTAATCTTTAAAAATATGTTCCTAATCATTTTTACGATCAACTATTTTAGTAGACATGTAAAATGTAAGACGAAAATATTATAATATTTAAATATTATAATATTTAAATACCTATTGAATCGAGAGCTATAAATTTCATTACAATCACTATCCCAAGTAACCGCTTAACTGCAGAAAATCCATTTTACTAGATAAGATCGGAAAAGAGGAATCCCTCATATATAAAACCATTTTTAATTATCGAGTATGCTGGTCAAAATGTAAATCGGATATGATTAGTGGCAGAAGTAGCGGTATAGAAGTAAAATTCTAAAGTAATATTAAAGTAGGGGTATTTAAGATTTTATCCCAAATACTTTTCGAAGGAACAGTATTACTGGACTGACTGTAAATATTAATTATCATTTATCTAGTGAACCGTTGAAATGGAAATATTAAGTTTTAATTTCAATCTCAATAGTTTTCTATGCATCCAACAATGTAGGATGCATAGATTCGGGGGAAGAGGTAGCCTTCATACAAGTCAAATATTAATTTTCGATTTTCTGTTGAACTTTTTACAGCCCACAGTGGCCCTAAAATTATTATTATTTTTTTCAATTTTTGAAATTTGCTAGCAAGGAAGACAAATTTCTCTGACAAAAGGTGTAATTTAGATGAGTCCGGTTCATAATTGGTACGATTTGAGACCAAACGATGTTCGGATGTCAAAACGTAATTTCAGTGCCGGTAGTACTGTTATAGTTTGGTCAGCATTTTTTACAAATGGCAAATCTAAAATTTGTTTTGATAAAAGAAAAAAAAATACAAGAAAAAGAGCAATTTATAATGAACTATTGGAAGATGCCCTCCTCAATTTTATGGATGCAAAAATGGACAACGATTACATAATCCAGCAAGATAACGATGCGGTACATGTTTCAAACAATTCTAAATTATGGTTTAAGCATAAAGACTTTTACAAACTTTAACTTAAAAGTTGCGTTAAAATAAATAAATGAAATACAAATGAAGTGTGTTGGATAACTGGCTGTACACGTTGATGAAA
>PYHX02000413.1:71967103-72012537 GCA_004302925.2 Cochliomyia hominivorax | reverse complement strand
TTTACAGAATATAATTTTGGTGAATACTGAAAATAATATTTCATAACTAATAATGTAGTATTAGAAATATGACAAATGGTCTTATTTTAAAGAACTGTTTTAAGGGAAATTTTTAAATCTTCATTATTCCAACCAAAAGTGGTGAAAAGAGGATGTACACTGAGATTACAACGGTATACAGTATCATAAAATTGTGCATAACCGATAAAAAATATTTTAATTTATTCTGGGATTAAATCCTTTTAATTTTATATACTTTTATTCTAGAATTACTGTATTTACTATTTTGTAACGATTCTATTCAATAAATATTGATATCAATTAAATGTAAATTTTATATTAAATTGGATTAGTTACCTTGTTAAACCACCCTGTAAACTAACAATATTGTCATAAATAGATTATGCAAATATTTATTACTACTAAAATGGTATTAAAATAACATTTAATTTTATTCAAATTCATTGCAAATGATATAAAAGAAAATTTAATTAAAAATACTATTTTTTTCAAAGAATGCTTCTATACCCCCCACCATCACATGTGGTGAAGAGGGTATATTAACTTTGTCATTACGTATGTAACGCTTAGATGGAATCATTTCTGACTCCATAATGTATATATATTCTTGAATCAAATCAAAATCTGAGTTGATTTAGCTACGTCCGCCAGTCTGTCTGTTGTTTGCACGCTCACATCCACATTTTATGACTCGTTAAGTATTTCCGTGTTATATTTAAGAAACGTGTTTATATAAAATATACATTTGCGAGTGTATGTGTGTATATGTATCGTATTAACTTCGCATGAATTTATGGTTGAGGGTATTAAAGAGATTCGTCAAAGTTGAGTATATCATTCTTACTTGTTTAGATTTGTGTATACACAGAAAAAAATAAAAATCAATTTCAATTATGAAATTGCTCCTATTAATTAAATTTTTATTTAATTTTGCTAATATCAACAAAATAATAATATTAATTAAATTAATAATAATTTTCTTAATTATTTCAATTAATTTTCATAATTATTTTTATTAACTTTTATGATTGTTTGTATTACTCTTTTTAATTGTTTTAATTATTTCTCATTATTAGTTTTAAATTTTAATTAATTGTTTGTAATTTTTATTGTGACATTTCAAATTTTAATTTTGATTTGACATGACTTTTTCATAAACCGATTGTATTTCAAGGAGACCTGCAATCTTACATCGCAGTGATTCACAGTGATTCAGAAGAGTCGTTAGGCAAGCGAGGTAATTAGCAATATTTCCATCAAAGATCGAGTTGCACATTTCGATAGATGCGAAAATATAATGATGCATTTGGTTTTGTTTCAAATAATCTCTATAGCAGCCTTGCAAAAGTTTCTAAAAAGGTACACGAACATGACCTTCAATAACAATGTTCTTTCTTGCCAAACCAACTATGTTTTAGAATTGCAAGGCTTGTCCTTAAAAATAATGAAAACTATAACGGAATCTTTTTAAAAAATGCTTAAACCAAACTTTTTAGGAAAATTTTCTTCTATTAAATTAAAAGTTCGAAGGCAATATATTTCATGTTAATTTTTTGCTAAAAAATCTAAATTATTAAAATATGTTTTTTCTAAATTTGTCAGCGTTTTGTAAAAAGAAATACAAGTAATTCATATTTATTTTTAAAAGATTTTGTCGAATATTTTTTTCTGTGCACATATAAACCTGTATATATTAGTGTAAATGACTAATTAATTATGAGTTTTAAACCATATTCCGGGAAGACATTTATATGGGAGGTACCTAAATATTAACATAGCCAATTCATCCTTGGGCCAAAGTAATAATATGTATTAAATTTTCGAAAGATATCTTGATAAATAAATTGTTACCTTTATGTTACTAACATCAGCACAAAACGCATCATACCACAACTACCTTCGGTGGTGTAGGGTATAACTCATCAAAAATTAAGTTGAAGTTTTTTAATTATCCGCATCTTAACCGTACTTTTTTAATTTAAACGCGGGTAAATATCGAAACTCAACTGAACATCTACGACCTTACATTCATTCAGCCTTATAAGAAAGATATTATGATATTTGTCCACTCTCGAACAAGAAATCAAACAAGCAAGCTAAATTAGAGCACTTAAAAAATCTGACGCACAATGTATCAAGAAGACCAAAGCAAGAATAATAAACGCAAGCACTGATAACATCATACTACATGACCAACCTGCGAAATAATAATAACTACAAATGGAAATGCACATTCAGGCTCAAGAAAGCGAGAGCGTCATTTGCATGACTACAATCAATATGGAGATGCTCACAAATGTTCAAAAGTGAAACCTAGTTAATATCAAACACCATCACGACCAAACTACGTCTGTCCTCAGAATTATATACAAAAAACTGTGGCCTAGTAACATTAACAAAATGGATCACTTTGAACATTGCAAACTAGGAAATTACAATAAGGAAAATAAAGCATAGAAAATGGAGTCATATGGGTCATATAATCAGAAAACAATCGAAAAGTATAACCAAATAGCGCCTGAGTGGAATCCTTAAGTTTCAAGAAGACGTGACCACCAAAAAATACCTGAAAAAGTTCGATATTTCAAGATCTAGGACAATGCTACACTACATGGAGAGATGCATACACAACTGCAGCAAACCTTATAAGGGAGAAATGCGCTGTAGAAGCCATATGTCCCCAAGAGGGATAATGACAAAAATATATTTTTTTTACAAAAAATAAATTATCAATTTCTGCTTCTTTAAATAAAGGAATACTTTTAATGACAATATATAAATTTTGCTTCCTATTAAGAAAACATCCGAAATAACTTTTTCAAGGCCCAGGATATTCTAAGATATAAACTATTCATAAAGTTAAACGAAATTAAACGAAATTAATAAGACAGATTATTCTTATTAAACAAGAAACAATCGGTAACTAATTGAATTCTACGCAAATAGAGAACAAACTTCATCTTCCTGTGATTTGATAAAATGGAAATAATCAATGTCAAGGCCAATGCTTAAAAACATCAGACAAAGATCGTCTATAATTCGCATGGAAATCCATAATTAGTCAGAAGAGTGGAAAATGATAATTTTCTATGATGAAATAAATTAATTTAGACGGTCCTGACAAATTCTCAGGTTATTACCACGATTTGAGATCAAACGATATTTAGATGCCAAAAAGTAAAATTTATTTGCAATTCTCTCCTTTGTGGACGAAAAAAATAGATGAAGGTTATATATTTCAGTAAGATATTGTTGCGGTACGTAATTTCAAGCAGTCTAAATTACGGAACACAGCGTACCTTTGTTAGATTGACCTGCTTGCGCTCCTGGCATAATTCAAATGAAACTTGTTGGGGTACATGGCCCACAAAGCATAAATGAGAAATTTTACTTATTCGAATTTCGGTGCAACTTATAAACAACAACATGTAGTAGGGTACCATATAGTTGGAAATGACCTACTTAAACTTTCTTACTTAATCATTTCTTATCTCAAAATATATGTTTTATTGAATTACGTTTAAATTTGTGATCTATATGATATCCAACTATCTATTTAAATATATTTAAATGATTTCTAGTAACCTGATGTACGCCATATATCCACTTTGATTACATCCAATTACATATTACTTCAAAATTCAAGAAAGTTTTTTTGTCTGAATGATGTGAATGTCTAAGACAAAAAGCATACAATTTAGTAATAAAATAAGGTTATAGTGAAGATGTTTCCATGCAACATTTTATTACAATGCAACATTTTATTACAAACAACGATTAAAAAAAATTAATGTCAATAATTGTAATTAGTGTTGTGTAGTTAACTTTAATTTCAAGGATTTACTTTTCATAACGATTTCAAAAATGAAATCCATAAAATAAAGAATAAGTTTTTTGTTTTTGCTTAAAATAAATAAAGTGTCCTCTTTGTGTGAATTTAGGTCATCCTTTGTTTTTCCAGAGCACTGAAACAAATAGTTAACTACTCATAAAGTTACAATCATTTTCAAAATATAAGTAAACAAAACTTTTCTCAACAAACTCTATATTGAAATGTCAATTTAATAAAAATAATCATTTAGAAAAGTTTTCCTCTCTCTTTTATATCCACAAATAAAGTAAGCAATCGTAGGGATATAAAATAAAACAATAAAAATAAAAACACCAATAAGTAAGAGTGACAGTAGGCAGTCAAACTTGACTGTATTATACTCTGCAACATGATACAAACATAAAAAACTTTGAACCGACTCTCGTGAAATTTGTTTGTTTTAACATTTATAGAGATTTGAATCCTAATATTTGTTTTGAATAGAAAATACATCTTCCCATAACCCTGCCAATTCTAAGTATTTCCATTTATACCGTCTTATACAACACTCTAGATGAAAAAGTCGTTTATATATTCGAAAATTAATATTTGGTATAAATGGACAGACCTTTATACCCTACATCACCGTAGATGGTTTGGATATTATGCATTTTTGCACATGTCTTAAGTATACCGTTCGACTCAGAATCACTTTCTGAGTCGATTAAACAATGTCCGTCCGTCTGTCTGTACGGCTGACTGTCCATGTAAACGTTGTGAACAGTTTACAGGTAGCAGCTGGTGAGATATCTCGAAAAAGTAATTATTTTGGCCTATGAACGAAGCCAATTGAAATTGGCCATATTCGGTCCAATATTTCAGGTAGCTCCCATACAAACGTTTCCCCAAGGAATATCTCAACTATCAAGATAATTGGGCTTAATCGACTATATATTCTAACTTTCTATTCCACCCATTTTCTCACATAAAATTCTTTTACGGGAAAACAGTTCCTTGAAAAAGTTGCTGGGACCTTTTTTAAACTCTCGCTATAATATTTATTTAAATATTTGATAAATAAACTCCTCTCTACCCCTGACCTCCCTCCTGATCATTCAGGCCCTAATTATGTTTATGTTTAAAAATAAACCGCTGTAATAGTGCTTTAGATCCCTAATTGCCGTTGTCGTTGCTTTTCACACAACATTTTTGGAAATTATTTTATAACGCCGATTCCTTCCTTGTGATACACATGAAATGACTAGATGTTATGTTTTATTACACATAATAATCAATATTTGCGCATAATTAGCGTTTGTTTTCAGAGAAAACCTCATTTTTGGTGTAACAGTAGCCAGTACTCTAGGAGTAACTATTACTCAATTAGTTGGTACTAAGAGTTGTTAAGTTTAGACTATGAAGTGAACACCAAAGAAATGGCAAACTTAATTTACTCTCATTCATTTCTTGTGATACTGTAAAACATAAAGTATTGTAGTTAAAGCGAAAAAGCTGAAAATAAGGAATAAAGTAGAAAACTTAAATGAAATAAATAAGTTTTTCGCTATAGCTAAGTGGCTATAAATTGAAAAATAAAGTTGATAGAAATTTATTTATATTTTATACAAAATTTATTCAATCCAACTACTTTCCATGGGAGAACAATCAAAAGTTTGTACCGAAATCTTTGATATACGAAATGATGTCATTATTATAACAATACAAATATCGCAGAAAAATATGGGTATTTTAATAAAGATAAAAAATTCGAAAAAAGATTATATGGATCATAAAATTATGTACATATATATATTTTTATTTTTGTATATATTTTAAGTATTTTTCTGCTGATAACATTTGACTTCAGTTATCCAGCATTCGTTTTAAAATCTTTAATTAAATCTTAAACATACATGTACAGTATTGATCAAAAATTATGCAACTCTCCTGCTAAGTGTATAGTTTTTTATATGTACATAGAAGGTAGTCGAAGATATGACTAATTTTGAATTAGAATAACAGTTTTTCCGAATTTCAATGGAATTGGGGTCTAATATTGGAAGTTATAACCAAAAATGCACAATATAGGTAAAATAATAATGTATATTCAAGACAGTTGGAAATATATATCTACAAATTTCAAAACTGTTTGTCAGGAAACGCCTTAATATGGGAACTATTCCAAAATATGGACAGAGATTGCCAAAGTTAATAACATATATTCAAAACAGAAAGAACAACAGGCGTTCTGAATTTCAATAGAATTAGTCCACATTGAAAAGGAAAGGGCCTGGGGTTTCAAGCTTATTAAACTTTTGAAATCTTAGTCAAATAAAGGTTAAGTTTCTTTGGGTTCATCTATTTGGTTTCTTTGTATATTTGTTTTTCTTTCCTTTTTTGAGAGTTATAGGCATCTAATAGACCGTTTTTTTAATTTTCACAGAATGATCACAATATATACCCGAATGTTAAAAAAAATCGGTGGTGTCAAGTGGAGAAGTACCGATAAAGCCCAATTTCAATTAATGAATACCTAAATAACTATTTATGGACAAAATGTAGGACGGATAGGCTCAGGGGAAAAATACCCCCATACAAAGAAAATATTAATTGCAAAATATCTAAAGAACTATTAAACAAGTGTTTTAAAATTTGGTTCCAATAACTTTCTAAAGGAACTGTTTAATTGGAAAAATGTGATAAATATAAGATCAGGGGGAGAGGTACCCCTCATAAAAAGCCAATTTTAATTATCAAATGTTTTAGGAACTATAACAGCTTTAAAATTTGGTCCCAATAATTTTTCCAAAGGAATATTTTACTGAGCAAATGAAGGACGAATAGAATCGGAGGGAGAGGTACCTGCATAAAACGCAAACATTACTTATCAAATAAAAAATTATTGAAGTAAAGATATTGAGATTTTTTTCCCAACTACTTTCCCAAGAAACAGTTTTACTGCACAAAATGTAGGACTAATAGGATCACAGGGAGAGAGAGAGAGAGAGCCTCACACAGTAGAAATATTAATTTAAGATTTTCTATACAACTATTCCCAATAAACGGCTTTACTTCAAAATATTAGAACGGACAGGATCTGAGGGGATATGTAATCTCTATTCAAAGCAGATAATTATAATCGTATTTTTGAAGAACCATTACTGCGAAAATATTCTAATTTGGTAAAATTTCCTTTGCATGATGATTAATTGAGGATCATTTAAGATTTTTGTGCAGCAAAGCGCACCGGGTAAAATCTAGTTGTTATATAAAATAAAAGTGTGTTGCATAATTCAAAGAATTATATTCATATTAACGGTCCATATGCATGCTGATTTTAGACTTTCTTGTTTTGTTCCCATTTCGATGATTTTTAGTGCGATGATGAAGAACATATAACTGTATATTATTATAAAATTTTGTTGAAATCTATTAACTTTTTATAAACCATAACTTTTTTGCTAAAAAAGCGATATAGTTAGTTTTAAATACTGCTCAAAAACAAAAAATTAACTCTTATTATTGTCGTTCGAATTCTAAGCAACTATAAAAGAATTCTATGGGAAAAATTATATAGAAATATTTCTTTACGTTTTCAATTCTGCGAAGGAAGCTTTTAACCTGAAATAATTAAACGATTTTTCTGATGTATTGTTCATCATTTTAACATATTTAAAAAATGAGCTGCTGGGAACAGTAAACTTCTGAGCAATCAGATCTGAAAGTTTTTCGTATAGCTAAATATATCTCTTTATTTCACGGACAGATATATGGAATGAACTTTAATTTTAAATTAGTTATTTCACGGTAAGAACATGTTTGCTGTAACAAAACTTAGGAAGTTTCATGTCGCCTTCGAAGAATACGATTACTAAAAAACATTTAATGGAATCAAAGTCTTGGGTTGGTCTATGCAGTCTCTGGGCTTAAATCTACTAGAAAACCTTGTTCGAATTAAAAATAACACAATGCTTCCAAAATCAATAAGGGATGATGAACTCACTGAAATCATAGTGGCAATAGAAAAAAGCGCACTCATTTCAAAAAAAAAAAAAAAAAAAAAAAAACAAAATATTAAATGTTGCATAAGTTTCAAACAGCAATTTTTATTTAGTTTTGTTTTTATTATTTCTTTCCAGGAAATTTAATTCAATATTGATTGTGTTTCTTTATTGCAAGAAAAAAGTTCTTTAGATTTTCATCGACACTGTACTCACCTTTACATGAAAATACAAATCAGGTTTTATGTAAAAAACGCTTGAAAATGTAAAGATTTAAAAATGTCTGAGTATATAAAAGTTTAATGCGATAAGAAAGATGATTGTAATATTATCGACCTTAAGTACAGCTAATGAATTATTCATGAGTTCCATAAAAATTCTATTGCGAACAAAAAAACAAAGGAGAATATAATATTCGTCTATATTCCCAGGTGCAGAAGAATATTAAGTTAAACACACATATTATTGGTAAAGAAAAGCTATTTTAAAACAAATAAGAAGATAAATATCCTACACTACATTGAACAACCCTCGTAAACATTTCTTTTCTAAATTATGCTTAATACTGCAGTATATTATAATGGTACTAAGATTGATGTGGCGTTTGTGTGTTTTAAGAAGATTTTTCTGGGGCATTATATGGGAGCTGCATGAAATTATGGACCGATCCTCATATTATTATATTATCATAATTCCGAAAATCAATTTTTGCTTTTTGTTTATTCTAATTTGATCAAAACTTATTGTAGTTCACACGTATATGTAAACCCTTCAAAGTAATATTTGGAAATGAAGTTGTATGGAACCTATTAGAAATAATGGACTTATTGTGCTAAATCTTAATTAATCTTAATGTGCTAAATCTTAATTAATATCACTTTTTTGGGACTTTTATGAACATTTGTATAAGGGCAAGGTGAAATAATCAATCTCAATCTCAAATTGAGACCTGCATTTTGTTCACAGTGTTAACATGAACAGCTAGCCGGACAGACGGACGGACAGTCGGACATAGTCAAATTTACCCAGAAAGTGATTCTAAGTCGATCGGTATATTTTCAAATGATGGTAGCAACACTTTTCTGTTCTTCACAAACTTCCGTAAAAACCACATATGCTGGTTTAGAGTAAAACAACCACCTACAGTGGTGTAGCGTATAAATTTATTAACATTAATAAAAACACGATTTAAAGTACTTTAGATTTAACTTACTACAATGTGTGTCACTATAAATAACTAGCTTCTTTGATCTCTAAAAAGTTTTGATTTAATCTTTCATCTTCACTCCATTAAATAAAGACTTTCACACCCCATTTGTACAAACTTTGACAACACAAAAAGGTGTGACAGATAATCCTGGAGAAAATACTTTGCTGAAACACTTTCTAAACTACACTAAATGCTGGTACATTACACACCAAACATTTAATTGAATTTTCAAAGTAATATTAGCTCGTTAGTATCTTGTCTTAGTTGCTGTCCATATGTATTAAGTAACTGTGTCGCCACCCATAAAATGTTGCAAGTTGTTTTAGGTTAAAGTAAATGTAAATAATCGTGTTTTAGAAAAATGTGATTTTAACAAGAAGATAAAATATTTGTAAATTACAATTCGATATCGTATATTGAAATATAAGTTTAAGGGTGTTAAAAAGGATTTTTTGAAAGTACAATTAGGTTTAATTTGGTATCAAGGGATACAAGTCATTTATTGAGTGGACTTTTGTACCCACCAACACCACAAGTAATGATGAGGGTATGTTAAGTTTGTAATACCAAAAGGAAATCACCTAAGATCCCATAATGGAAATAAGGAGTGAGATCGGAAAATTTTTAACACACGTTTTTAATTAAAACTCATGAATTATTTGCTTAATTATTTTTTTTCCTTTTTTATCAAGTGTTTTTATAGCCTACGCCACCTAATGTCGTTGGTACATATTTTAATTATTTTGGCCTTAGGACGAAGCTTTTTGAAATTTTTTATGTTCGATCCAATATACGGGTTTAGGAAGCTAAATACAGAGTGATTAAATCGAAATTTGGCTCAAGTAAGTCATCCAATTATATATTATAGGGTCGTTCGTAACCACCATTTTTAATCGACGATGTGGTGTTGGGTATTAGATAGTTTCGACCGACTGTAGATTGTTGTTCTTTTTCTGATCAAGTTAACTTTTTAGAACATAACAGTTATTTTATTTAAAAGCAAACAATTAATAAGTCTCTCGTCAAACTGTTTTTAAAGTTATTAAACAGTATCGAAAGAATTTGTCCGTTGATAGAAAACCTGGATCAAGTAAAGAGAATGATCTATATTAAGTTTCTAAAACCAAAAAGCATTTCCAAAAGAGCTCCCTACACATCCGGTAGGAAAACAGCCTACCTTAAATGTCCTTTGTAAAATTGTTTCAAGTTTAAAATTATGTCGATTTAATTAAATATCCTCTGTAAACTGCCAAAAGCATTATTGAATGTAAAGAATTTACTGTTGACAGAATAAGTAAAAAAGAGAAATTTTTGCGTTAAAAATATAATGATATAATTTCCTTTTATTTAACCTACATAAAATTTTTTTCTCTATATTATCGTTATTAATAACTACAGATTTTTGTTGCAACAGCCAACGTCATCATTGATTTTGATTTCACGAACTTTTTATTTATTCTTATTTAGCTTTTGCAAGTTTTATATTTTTTATACCCTCCACTACCACAAGTGGTGATGAGAGTATTTTGACTTTGTCAGTCTGTGTGTAACGCTAAGAAGAAAATACGAAATCATGCTTCAAATCAGAATCTGAGTCGATTTAAAATGTCCGTCTGTCTGTTGTTGGCTCGCTTACATCCATTATAATTGATAGAGTTCAATGAAATTTGACCTCAGAAACCAGTAAAATCGGTTACGTATATTAAAAGATATAGACCGATATATAATACAGTCTCTAAATTCAAGAAAAGACCATACGTAGAATTTTCCAAACATGATCAGTAGAAAAATAGTTATAGCCAAAAATATAATTAATTTTATCGCTCATTAAGGTTTCTTTGTTATATTTCAGAAAAGCTTTCATATATTGTATATATTCCTAAGTATATATACAAATATATATGTACAAAATATAACGTATTTACTTCATACACATTTGTGGATTAAAAGATCGGCATTGCCGAATATAGCATTCTTACTTGTTTTACAAACGTTTTTCGTTTATTTAACTTGTACAGAAGGCAATATAAAATTTATTGCCTTTTTACTTGAAATTACAGTGGGACTAAACTAATTTGTAGCTTATAAATATTATAAAGTTTTTCACATTACAGTTTGATAACTATAAAACTGATTTTGGAAAACTTCTATGATATAAAAATTAATTTTTTCCCACTGTAATCCCTTTGTTGCGATATCAAAACCAAACTATAATAAATCATAAAACCCAACAGTTCTGATATAAATTTAATTATTTTTTCTGACTTTAATTTTTACTTAAATTTGAATTTATTAAAAAAGTCGATATCGAAAGAAATAATTTTAATCTTTTCGATATTTAGAAATATGAGTTATAAAACTTCAGGGCACTTCGAATATATTTGTGGTTAAAAAGATAATTAAAACATTTTCAATATTATCACATTTCGAGTATATTTTCTTTTTAATTTATTTTGTTTTACTTCTTAAATTCAACATTGCAGTTATGAACATAAAAATAGCAAAAATTCTTAAAATATCTGTCAAAAGATATAAAAGAGTGACATTACACAGTGTTTCATATGAAAAAATAAATATAAATAAATCTGTAACTTACCGATTTGAATAAACTTTCATACAGTGATAACAGAGGCAAGTTTTGAGTTTAAACTTTATGAACCTAACGAAGGTCGTTCCACAGATTCTTAAAATTGTACACCTCGGGTCATGAAAATCAAAACTATCCATATTTCTAATATTTGAGTTAATTTAAAAGATTTGCATATAACTGAATTCTGATAGTGAAGACGTCAGTAACGCAATAGCGACTGATCAAATTGCATGCTAAAAGCAATACTTTTAATTATCGCATATCTAAGGAAATATTAAAGAGAGAGGGAGTTCTAAAATTTAATTCTAATCACTTTCTCAATGACAAAATATGGAAAGGATAGAATCAGGGAAAGAGGTTCCGCCATAAAATATATATAGATCTAACACAGTAATAGTTCTCATCTAACACAGTGATAGCAATTATTTTCTTAAGAAACGGTTTTACTGAACACAATGTTCGACGGATAGAAGCCAAGGAGAGTTACACATCCCTCCATACAAAGCAAATATTAATTGTCGAATATAAAATCAGGGAGAGACACAGCACCCATACAATACAAATAATTAATTATATGAAGGACTTATTCAGCGAGAGTCAAAAATTCAGTGTCGATTACTTTCTTAAAGAATTACAGTATTAAAAAATACAGTAAAGAAAGGACCATGTGGATATATAACCAAAGAGCCTTTACAGCTAGAAGCCATAAATTTAGTTCTTAACATCTTTTTGTGAAAGAATTTTACATGAAAAGATGGATGGTAGATAGGGTTAGGAGAAAAGTACCTATCATACAAAGGAATAAGGATTATCGAATAACTCAAGAACAGTTTCATTTGAAATTTCAAAATTTTGTCACTTTCCCATGAAACATTTTTTTTTTGAAATATGAAATCCTGAAAATTTTAGGAAAATTTCTTTTCCGGAATTTAGAGGTGGCCAAATTTCATGAATTTCAGGAAACTCTCTTTAAAATTGTGAGCTGTATGACAACCTGACCTTTTTATCTTGGACCTAAAATGGATTTACATAAAAAATAGTCTATGGTAATAAAAAACAATTCAGTCAATTTTGTATACCCTCCAATATGTTAATTTTTAACGTTTAAAAGGAATTATTTTAGAACCCATAAAGTAAATAAAATTAATACCTAAGTGGATTTAGCTATGTCCATATATCTGTCCGTCCGCTGTTTCCTTTTTAAAATCAGCTCTATCAGCCTAAAAGAAGAAAGTTATAGGTCGATATCTGAAACAACGCCAATATTTCGAAAAATATATTTTCTTAAAATTTCCAAAAAAGTAACTGGATGTAAATAGAATTTTCTCATAGTAAACAGTTTTATGTCCTTCAGTATCGCATGCAAAATATTCAAAATATTATTACAACCCGAAAACAGTGTGTCATATAAGTAGCAATTTTCTGCATATGTTTAACATAAAAATTAGCCCCAAAGAACTAGATAACGCTGGGTAAATTGTTTGACCTAGCTCCCATATAAGAGCCCTTTACAAAGTATATTTTCTTCAAACGATCTTAAATATATCATATTATTTTCTCGTAGTTCCCATACAAGGCGCTTTCTCGTAAAACAGTTCTGAACTTAAAAAACTATTTCCTTCGCATTTTGCTATAGCTCCCATATAAATTCAGCTCCCGGATTGTGGCTTTGAACTTATAATGTTCTTAAATATACACCGATTCTATTGCAATTACGCACAATCATTCTAACTATCTCAAATTTATATATGTTATTAATATATAACATATTTTGCATTAGATCTCATATAAGGCCCCTTCTCGGATAGCTCCCATCTAAAGCCCCTTCCCGGAAGTTAGTTTTGTGCAAATAAAGCATTTATAAGTAAAGCTTTTGTACTGAAAATCGTCATGATTATTATTATTTTTTTTTTTTTTTTGATTTAAATATATGTTATTGATTAGACCAATGTCAGTCTACATTTTCATATGGCTCTATGTTTCTTAAATACCCATCAAATGTTTTCTTCTTTGATAGAATTATTCTTATTATATATAATAAGATTATAATGATTTTTTGCCCCTTTTCCGGAAAAAAAGGTTCTGGCTTAAAATTAAATTTCATATAGAAAAAAATAATATATTTTTTTTGTTGGTCGGTTGCAACATTTCAAGGGATTTTCAGAAATATATTCAAAATACTTCGCAGTATCTTTAACTCAAGCAAATGTTTCCTTAGTGGTGAAGGGTTTTCAAAATTAGCACAGACGAATATAAAATCCTTATTTGTTTTTTAAGAAACAGTCTTGGCATTAAAATATTTCCAACAGACAGACAAAAAAAATAAATCTGGTCAGATTTTTTCTGTAGGTTCCCAAGAATTTTTTTGTGCTAATTTTTAGCACAACTGTACACAACTTTATGTGCGGTTTGTCTTTCATTATTTATGTATGTGTGTATATGTCTACTGTGAGAAAAGTTTTAATTTTTAATTAAAAAATTATAATGAATTTCATTCTTCTTCATAAGTTGAATACACACACACATATATGCGTTATATAAATACAGCTGTTTATATTTAATATAAATATTGGTCAGGCATAAATTTAAGGCAAGAGATTTTTTATTAATGATGAAATTACTTAATATCGCAGTAGTATATTTAATATTTGATGACATTTAATGCAAAATGATGTAATAATGTTTATTATGAATTTTTTAGATTCGAGAAGAATCTTTTGCATTCTGAAATAAAAGAACTAAAACATAAAAGTTTAAAGTCATAAAGTTCATAAGGATCTACAGTACTGAGTGGAAAAAATTAATTTTTGTCGTATTTTTTGCTTTTTTATTATATTTTTAATAAATATTCAAACAATCCGTACTTTATTCTAAACTCTATTATAAAAATTTAAAAAATGAATAATAATAATAATAAAATTACATTTTATTATCTAGGAAGATCTGATCTCCCCTTCTTGATCGCTCATGTCATTCTGGCAAAGTCTAGAACCTGTCTTTATTTCTGTAAAATGTCTAACAAGCGGATTAGGATGAGTCCTTATCCTCGTTATATATCTCTCATATACTTTCCATCGCAAACTCTGTCAAAGGATTAACTATTCAAAAAAGTTAAAGGAAATCCCATATTGGGGTTGATTTTTTGCATATGGACGAAGCTATATTTAGCTTAAAATTGTTCGGCAGAGGTTATAATTAGCTAGAATTCACAAAACGATTTAAACATGGTCCAGTGAACTATGAGCAAATGTCCTGTAGAGCGATGGAAGCAAGTTTAATTTATTTAGTTTCAATGACATAAATATTATTCGCAATTCACCTGAGCGATGATTTTTACTAAATTGAAGCTAAAGAAATTTTTTCATACATTTAGTGTCTCCAAAATTTGGTATTGAGTCAAGTAGAATTCAGATATGCCATTTCCAACTTATGGCGCACAGTATGAACTACAATAAAGACTCCCATTTGTTCATTTTCAAAGAAAGGAACAGTAGAATCATTTGGTGGCCTTGGCAATAGGTAGTTTTTCGTTTATCAGCGGTATCAGTATTAATTTTCATGCTGATGGAAAAAAATACTGGTCATGAAATTTATTGATATTAACAAAGAATTGAATTACACCAAAGGATTATCGAAGGTCACCCTTTATTTTAAAACCGACCTTATTAAAGTTGAAATTTTCTTATATTGCGTTTTTGTGATCGGTACTATATATACCACAACCGATGTATATACCTATTGCCTTAATCGATTTTCGGCAAAAAAAATCCGTTAGAGGTATCGTAATGAAATGATGATGATATTTTAAAAATTTGCGATAATTCATTTATAAATTGAGACAAAAGAAATTTGTTATAAATCTTTATAAAAATACTCCCACATAAATAGTGCAAAAAAACGATTATCAATATACGTGATATGAATATAACGTTTACCTATTAATTATTATTCTTTTGAACTTAATAATACAAGAGAGTAAAATCCATCAAGTTTGAAGAGAAATAGAGTTTTAAATTATTATCTTTTACATTTAAATTTATATTATTAGGCCCATGAATATAAGATCCAATATTTAAGTACAACGAATGGAAATATGGCCCAAAAATGCTAAGAAAAAATTGTATTTATTTATATGTATTTAATGTGAATTAATAATTGGTTTTTGAATTTGGTGTGCTTTTTCTGGACCAAAAAAAAATTTTTAATTGTTGTCTGTATTCTATTTATTCTAATTTTTGGACAGGAATCATGTATCTATGTATATTAAAAATTTATTTTATATTAAGTACCCGGGGAATACGAAGATATTCACATTCACATCCAAGGTTTCGGAGAAGCACTCCACGAAAAATCTTAGAAATCACTTTGCAATATTTGATTTATATTTTCACGATTATGAATTACGCAATCTTATTGAAAACTACGTTGCTGTGAAATTATTGCATGGAATACTGCAGCACATATTTACAAAAAAATATGTGCTAATTTCTGGGAAGGCGGCTAATTTTCAGTTAATTTTTAAAGGTTGTTCTAAATTTTTATATAAGTTTTTAATATTGGAAAATATCATCAAAATCTGATTAACAAGAAAAAAGTTACAGGCTATTTTATGCAAAATTTTGATACACCCCAAACTCTGTGTGTCATATGGGCCGAAATTTGAAAAATAATTTACTGAAATTTATTAAATATATATTTTAATACAATAATAAATTCAAATAAGTCATATTGTTTTGGGATCATTAATTGACCCAGCTTCCATATAAGGCCCTTTCACGGAATATGATTTATAGCTTATAAAACTTATAAATTTCAACCAATTCTTTTGAAATTTGGCACAATTGATTTTTTAATTATTTTAATTGGAACTCGGTCCATATTTTGATATAGCTCCCATATCAGGCCCCTCAACGAAAACAGTTTCAGCTTATAGAACTAATAAATAAAAACCAATTCTATTGAATTTCGATACATATGATTTTGCCCTTCATCAGACCATATTTTCCTATAGCTCCCTTATAACGCGCTTTCCCGTAAACGGGCTTGAGTTTATTAAACATTTAAATAAAGATCAATTCCATTTTTTTACTATAATCAAAGTATATTATAAATATGAACTTTGGCTCCCATATAAAACCCTTATCCGGAAAAAATTGTAAGCTTAAAACAAGCGTATTTTTTGTTTTTTACCCTCCACAATACAAGTGGTGAAGAGAGTATATTAACTTTGTCATTCGGTGTGTAATGCTAATAATGAATTGTAATGTTTATATATTCTTGCTTCAAATCCAAGTCTCAGTCGATTTTCGTCTGTCTGTCTGTCTGCACACATCCACAAAAATTTACAAAACTCTTGTAGAAAAAAGGCAGTTCAGTAGAATAGAATAGAATAGAATAGAATAGAATAGAATAGAATAGAATAGAATAGAATAGAATAGAGCATTCTAACTTGTTTATATTTTGAATTTTCCACATAAAACTTCACGAAATTTCATTAATTTATCTTAAAAAGGACATATTAATAAAGATAAATTTAAGAAAAATCTAATTCTTGATTAATGTTTAAGATTATTTCAACATTAAATGGGAAAGATTGTAAATTCAAAAATTAAAACTATTTAGAAAATGTTAATTTTTGGTGAATTAAACTTGTGGCAACTTTTGTTCTATAAATCACCTTTTACATGCGACTTTATTTTCCAAAATCCGATTTGTGTGACTTTTAGGAAAATATCAACGGTAACGCTAACTACACTATCGTAAAGAATATTTTAAAAAATATTGATAGGCAAAGCGACAAAAGTGTTTCCTCAATTTGCTTTCTTGACATTTACGTCAGAAATTCTTTCATAGTTGAGAAAAAAGTATATTCCAGAGAAAAATATTATATATTTTGTTGAATCCACATAGGTATGTGATTATTGTACAAAAAGTTTCCAGATGATAATTTTTTATGGACCAAAATAGAACGCTCAAAATTCTAAAGATCCATTTCCCGAACTCAGGACCCACGAGAAATATGTCCTTCTTCAATTCAACTGGAAAATACCTCAAGAATATTCATGTAAAAATACGTAAAAAAATTTCATTGAAGCACAGAATTTTGTATTTCTGAAAGAGTTGTTTTGGAAGCACTGAGCACTATTAACTTTAAAATTATAAAAAACCCTTATTTTAATACTGTCTCCGTATGGAAAAAATGTCTTAAATCGTTTTCCAAAATTTCATAATATTCTTAGTAATATTTTTCAGAGAAATGCGATGGTTGGCAATATCTTTCACCAAAAGAAATATCTGCATACCAAATTTCATCGAAATTTAATAAAACTTTTTTTTAATAATCCGTATTAAGTTTCTGGATGGTGTCTTAGACATTTCTCTATAACATTTTTCTATTGAACAGTTTTTTTTAACAGAAAACTTCTTAAGACAATAACAAACAAATTTTTATTTTTTGTTTGTCAATTACTTTGGATGTGATTGATTAATTTTTAAATTTTGATTAATTTTTGATTTTCCAATTTTTACATACAAATATTTTTTAAAGACTGTAACAATAACTGTATTTCTTTCCTTGAACAACGTAAAGTATAATATTTACTTTTAGGAAATATTATCGTCTTAAAGACACAATTTGTAATGTTAGTTTTATTATTATTTTTTTTTTGGATTTTGAAACATCCTACTTTATGCACTTAGTGTAACTTTATGTAACCTGTAAAACATTAAATAAAAATTTATGTGCTGTTCAAACATCTTATCAACCAGCGAAAAGTGGAATTTGTACTTGTCTTTCATGTTTCCCAATCGTAAAATTTTACAGCCATTAAAGTGTTTTTATACTCAAACAAATATAAAAGTTGTACAAATTTATATACCCTACATATGCTTGAATTTATCATATGTTATACGGTTACTATGTTATTTGTGAGATAGAGAAAAATTACACTCTAAATATTTACTATTGTTTTTCTAATAATGTTATTTGTGAGGACAATACTTGTATAAGATTTGTATAAGACAAAAATTTTAACGATGATTTTATAGTGGACGTTTCAAAATTAACTATCAATATTATGTAGAGTGTTTTACAGTCGGTCTTTATCATTTGCAACATTTTTATATATTATTTTATTGTCATGTTCGTAAAACTTGTTAAAATTGCAATTTTTCAGTTTCATAACAAACACCTTTACACTAATACAAATGTATGTTGTAAGTTGATATAAATGAACATTAGAAGAGGACAATAAATATCAGATAAAAAAAAAACAAATAAAAATGTTATAGTCGGTCAAGTCCGAATATGTAATACCCTACTCCAATAAATAAATAATAAATAGCAATAAATAAATAACAGTTACGAATAGTTAGTGAACGACCCCCGTATAATTTTATTCCTCTATTTATTGTTAAGTGTGCAGTATACTATGGTGAAACCAAAATTTATGTGAAATTTAAAAATTTTAAGATGAATTTTTCTCGGGAGTTACATGGGACCTAGAAGAAATTTTGGACCGACTCTCGTATAATTTTGCACATAGATTTTTGTTTTTAATTTTTTTTATTTGACCAGTTATTGTTGCAATTACAAAATATATGTGAGATTTATTATCTTCAAAGTGATATTTGGAGGGGAACTTGTATGGGACCTATGGGAAGTAATTCAGCATATCGTTTTAGAATATCATAACACTTATTTTTCAAAAATCTGTATTGGAGGTACCCAATCATAATTATATACAATGATCAAAGTTTGTTAGAATCCATTTGCTTTTAGGAAAATTCTTTGTTGGAATTCTGAATTTATTTCAGACATCGGTTTAAAACCTCTTTTAAGGGCTCAAAGTGACTATCTGCCTTTTTCACTAAATTAGGTATATTAATGGGGAATTAAGCACGTTTGTTTCCAGACACTCTAAAGTGTACAGGAACGCAGATTTCATATAACATAAGACTTCAGGAAAGTTTTTGATATCATGTCCTAGAACTTAAATGCTTAGCCGTCACATGGCTGTCAGACTGGACCTCCACTAAAAAACGTATTGTTGTTTGGCAGTCGGATAGTGTGATTTCTAATCCTTCTTATGCAGCTATAAGGATCCAAGAGCTACACCCAAAATTAATTCGAAGTTAACGAAAATCGGATTGCAACTACAAAAATCTTTGTACTGACTTTCAATAGAGTTATCTGTATATAAAAGTATTAAAAGCTTGAAATTCGACACATATATCCACGTCAATCCTTAAAATGTTTATTCTCGAACATGATCCAAATACTTAAAAATTTATCAGCATAAAACCTTTTCAGTGAAATAAGGATTTTTATTAAAATTTTAATGTAATGAAGAACGTTATTCCTTAAATAAAAATATAAAAGAGAATAATAAAAATAATTGTGCTGAATTTGGATACAATCCGAATTATATTATATACACCGATATTCACGAAACTAAATAGAATTATCAATTTCACTATGAAAGTCACTATGATATGGATCGATTTGTGCCAAACTGATTAATTACATCAAATAAAGTTAGCAAAATAATTGAACGAAATTTCTAGAAAATTAGTTCATGTTAAAGAGCTTAACCCCTGTTCCTATAAGGATCTAGGTGATATAATGACCCCAGTATAATCCAAGTACTTTTGATTAATTTCATATTCAAATAAACGTTTTCGTTATTTCACAAATATTGCTGATTATCATGGAATTCGAACAATAAGATAGAAATATTTTTATTTGATTAATGAATATTTACCTTATGTGATCTTAGATGATTCCATCTTGGAGTTCCACATGGAATGACAAAATTGGTATACCCTAATCACCACTTGTGATAGTGGAGGGTGTAATTACATCTTAATCTTTTTACTTATTCTTTTTAAACAGAACAATAAATAAAAAGTTTTTAATTTTGCAAATTCTCTCTACTGTTTTCCAATTCGTGTAATGGTTTCTATCAATTTAGTAACAATAAAAATTCTTAAAAAATTTTGCAATTTTTATCAAAACAATCTTAAAATAAATATTTATCTAATCCTAATACCAACATAATACCAAAAAGAAAATATAATCCAAACTATTTGTAGAAATATTTGGATTTATTGATTGAATGGCAATAAAATTCATAATTGAAAAGTTTTTTCTATTGAAAAATAAAATTTATTTCAATGAATTATTTTTGTATGAAAGATTTATATTTTTTTGATAGAAAAATATTAAAATTTGTACAAACTACAATACTATTTTGATTTTTATACCCTACACCATCGTTAGTGGTTGGTATATTATGCTTCTGTGCAAATATTTGTAACATACAAAAAAAATATGAAACACTTTCGAAGTCCATCTGTCTGTCCGGCTGGCTTTCCATGTGAATGTTGTGAACACTCTACAGCTCCCAATTTTTAGGATATCTTGATAAAAATTGGTACATATTATTCTTTGGTACTGGGACAAAGCCTATTGAAATTATTAAAATTCGGTTAAAATTTTAAGTATTTTCCATATAAATTGCCTTTTTGGAATGGGCCATAAATGTCATTAATATAAATCAATTTCAACGAAATTCAACAAAACTTAGTCTTATAATATTATACATCGATTCATTACTTCTGTGTGAGTGATATATGGAAGTGGTACTTCCATATATCACTTTGAAGAGCATAAATCTCACAATTACATTAATACCAAAATCTTACAATTACATTGGTACCAATGTAAGCAAAAATCAATGTGCAAAATTAAACGAGGGTCGGTTCATAATTTCTTGTATCTCCCATATAACCCCGAGAAAAAATCCTTTTCAAACGCACAAATTTCTTATGAATGTTGGTATCGTAATAATATACTTCACCCTTAATCATAAATTAGAAAAGTAAATTTTACGTAGCTGTCAATTACAACCAACAAGGTGGTATAGGGTATTACATAGTCGAGCTTCACCTATAAACGCACTTAAGTTTATTAGTCGCTATAACATTGTTATAGCTTTGATTAAGATTAATAATCCTTTATTATGGGTATGTTCTGACATTGATTCTACTAAGTTTTTTTAAGAAGATCGGAATAAATTTCCATACAAACTTGATTTATTTTTATATTCTACACCACTGTAGATAGTTAACGATGTCCGTCCATCCATCTGGCCGGAAGGCTGGATGTCCATGTAAATTTTTCTGAACAAAATGCAAGTCGCATTTTTAGAGATATCTTGGTAAAACTTGGCACGTATCATTACTTTAGCCCAAGGTTGGTTTTGATGGGTCTATTATTTCATACAAAATTTCCTCTTGAAATGGACTTTTAAGGTCATAAAATAAAATACCTATATATAAGACAATTTTAATGAAGTTTTACACAAATAAGTCTTATAAAAGTCGAAAACGATCTGCTTAATTATACGAGAATTAGTTTATTAATTTTCATAAGTCCTGTACAACCCACCATCAAAATATTGCTTTGATGGGCTTCAATCTCACATATAAGACGGTATTGAAATTAGGATTTTTGTAGTTACGATAAACAACGACAGAAACAATGTGCGAAATTTAACGCGGGCCGGTCTATAAATTGCTCTAGCCTCCTAATAAACTTCCCAGAAATAGTCCTTTTAAAATGTTGTTGGTGCAAACAAATTTTAGGTTTGAAAGTCGCAGGAATAATTTGTTTTTATTAATATAAATTCAGTTTCAGTTCAACTGTCTTTTTGTTAGTTTTATATTTTCTGAGGAAGTTTCCGAACACCAAAGTTCTGTCCCTTTGTAAAGACAAATCGCACCATACTTTTGGGGCGTCAATTTCTACGACCAATTTCTCGTTTCTCATGAAAATTTTATTTAGATTTTTCTTATTTTAAATATGCATTTATAGAAATATTCCACATAAAATAATATTAAGAACACTTGATCACATGAATAATGCAAATAACAAGACTAAAAAAAAACTTGTTTTCTCAAAATATTACCGACTGTTAAGTTGCTTCTACTTAAATCACTTCAACTCTACATGTGGATGAGAACCAAAAATAATAAACAAAAATAGAGAAAACAAATTAAATGCGTTTACAGGAATATGCATTAGGAAAAAATTGATAATCCTTGTAATTATTTAATTATTTTTTAACAAATATGTACTGTACTTTATTAGAAATCAAATAGCATTTTTTGAAATAATAGATTTCATTGCACAACTACTGAACACATCACTCAACAATTCTTTATCAAATGCAAACTTATTCAAACAAAAAAACTCTTTTTATACCAAATTGTCGAACCAATTTATGTTAAATGAACATAAATTGTGTTTGATACAACTGCAAAACCCAAAATCAACAATTTAGTATAAATACAATTTCAATTGCAAAACCACTTCACTTTTACTAAAATCCTAAAATGACAACTACGCTCAACTGAAGATTTAGCGCATGTTCATTGCAGTTATAAAGTTTTACAAATAGTATACAACATGTTTCATTCAAACTTCAAGCAAGCGCACTAAATGTGTTGGATGTTGTGTACCAGGTTAGATGTGTTACTAAGTTTGATTGAAAAGTTTGGAATGAACTGGTTTCGATCACCAGGGTTGTCACGTTTTTTTTTTCTACCTCTATCGTCAAAGATTAAATTTGAAATCACCCAAATTATGTATTTTTAATTATTTCCAAAATAAAAATCGACAAAAGTATTTATTTCGGTTGAAATCTAATAATAGTAATAAAAAATATTTATTCGGTTCCAAATCTGTAGAAATGTGTTAAGAAATATTAAATGGTTAGAAAGTTACAGAATTATTTCCTTAAATGCATTTTGGAGTCGCTGTGCGTCAGAACTTAAATTTTTACAACTTTAACGAAAAGTTAAGTAAAATGTAATTTAATGTAAATCATCTGAAAAAAAAAACTTATTGCCGAATTGCCATGCATTACATTGCCATACGGAAATACCTTAAATTTCAGTCGGCTTAAATCATTAATTTTAAAATATTTCTAAAAAATAAGACAAATATTGAATTTCCCCTTTAACGATTTTAAAAGCGATCGAATATATATTTTTATTTATATCTCAAATTTGTGCATATTTCCTTAAAATAAAAGTTGTGCGAAAAATTGTTCAAATACAAAAAAACAAATTAAGAAGTATGCGCTTGGCCATTATAAGTGTGTAATATGTGTGTAATATGTTTCATTCGAATTTTAAACATATGTGTTGAATGTGTTTGATGTTGAAGTTTGAAATTGTTCCCCAAATTCACGGAATCATAAATTATTAAGTGTTGATCGCTAATATAATTAGCGATATTAAGATTTGTTCTACACATAGTTGACAGATGAATTTGGACAAAAGTCGTCAAATTTGAAAGGAAAAAATCAATTACTTTTCGAAATCGTAAAAATTTTTCCACATAAAAAATTAATCATAAATATAATCGTTATTCCAAAAAGAGTTTAAATTTTTGTAAATTGAAAGAATTTTTAATGTAAATCACTTTCCTAAGACTCATTCTATAAAGTTTAGATTCGATTTTATAATTATTTTTAAGGGTAAGTGAGATCTCTTTGCAACCACATTGTAGTTACTATCCAAAACTCCTTGAGGGAAGTGACGAAGTATAAGTGAAAAAGTTTCGTTTTTCTTCAGTCTTCAGTCAAGTTATTTTTCTAAAATATATTTTTTAATTTTTAAAGTTTCTTTAAAAAGTACACTGCAACATATTCTTTGCATTTTGAAAAACCCGCAGATTCCGGTATGTAAACTCAAAAGGTTATTTTTGTCTCATTAAATAAATATAGTATAAAGCTGTCATTGAAATAAAGTTAATGAAGCCTTAAGACACAGTGGTCTGAAAACGTTTTTTTATAATTCTGTAACTTTAGAAATATTTAATATTTTTGAATGAAATTTGTCATGGAGATTTTCTGCACTTTTCCAGTAGATTTAGAGCGGGACAACTTCCAAGTGGGTTCTGCGAAATTTTTAGCCCCGAAATTTGCTCTAAATTTAAATGTTTAAAACACTCGAAAAATGCTATAGTAATAAGCTTATGAAGAATGTTTCCCCTAATGCTCTCAGATTTGATTTTCATGCAAAATTATTTCAAATTTTATAAAGTTTTAAGACAACATTTTTTGAACCCAACTACAGTACGAAATTAAACTTTGGTTTAAATATTTCTTAATCCGTGAATAATATCCCTCACATTTTAACGTATTTTTGTTAAGAATTATAAGAGCTTTATATATGTATTTTTTTTCAATCAAATCATTACTTCCCAACCAAAGGACTTAGTAGGAAAATGTCTTCCACCAAATGGATTGGAAAATACCTCAAAAATGTCTATTTTAAATGTTGGGTAAACAATATTGAATATTTCCCAAGTCAGAGAATTATTTCCAAAAAAGCGATTGGCACCAATGTGCCCCGTATCCGACCATATTTTACTTGTTGGTATTGTTTTTTTTTTATTCGTGAAAGAAACGTTAATATTTGATCAATTTTTCAAACGCTTCCTCATAATCTGCAATATAAACTTAACAAATACAGATGCGCAACCGAAATAACACTTTATATCTGGCAATAATCAACAAATTTTATAGTTAACACTACATATTTTTGTTGAAATCCGATCTGATAAATGAGTGGTTCGATCAGGAAAATTTGCCGGATAATAGAATACATAATATACTAAGCATTACTGATGTTAAGTCCAAACTTGCGAATTTTGAGTTATAGCAAAATTGCAGCTAACGAGGCCTTTATAAACACAGGGTGATTATTTCAGTGAAGAAAGTCAAAATTAAAAAAAGTGATTTATACATCATTTCCTTTCCCCAAAATGTTGTAACAAATTTTGCGTATCATGTTCTATGTGTAGAAGAAGTTTTGTTGACAACATTTAATCGGTTTTATAGCAATAAACAGTGTTGCCAAAGCGACATTTAGAATGTCATTCCAGAAATTAGTTTCATGAATATAGATCTGCATAAGAATAATAAGGTTGGTTAGAATTTTTATTCCCAAGAAAGAAACAATTTAAAATCTGAGCCGATTTAGTTATGTCCATCTTTCTGCTATTGGCACGATCACATTTGAAATAGTTGACAGAGATCAATAAAATTTGGACTGGTTATTTGTTATCGTCCTTAAATATTTTCTCTTTAAAACCGGCGAAATAAAGTCAGTAGAAAAGAAACTAGAGATTCATATATGACACAACTTCAATAAATGGAATATAGAAATGTTGATTATGAATAAAAAAGCTTATTCATTTTAACCTTTATAAAAGAGAAGATAATTGAAGAGAAGAAAAGAGAAAAGAAGAGAGAGAATTATAAAAGAAAGATCGTTACAGACTATAAAATTTTTGGACAGAACACGGGGTTGTGGTATTACTGCTATAAAAACTTGAAATATCTTGCACCGGTAAGTATTCCTAAAAATGCACATAATTTAATTTTTAAATAATTAGAAAAAATTAAATAAAAAAATATTAAATGGACTAATATTTCCATTAAATCAACTAAGACTTCATTTAAAATATTGTTAACTAAAACCTTCACTTGTATTTAATTTAATTTTAAAGTTTAATTGAATTTTTAGTTGTATTTTCCTATGAAAGATTTAAATTTTTGTTGTCTGACATTGATTCCACTAATTTCTTTAGAAGATAGAAATCAATTTCCTCTCAAACTTGCTTTATTTTTAGTTTTCAGCTCTATTAAAATCAATATTCATTCGTTTTGAGCAAAATAATAAATAAATTTTACGATCCAAGTATCAACCCCTTTCCGGAAAGGGACCTTTTATGGGAACTATAGGAAAAATGAAGCGATATTTGACAACTCAGTTACGTAAATTGAAGACAGTTAAAAGATAATTGTACGAATTTAAATAAAATTAGTCTATATTTAAACCTTTTATAAGATTCTGTGGGACCTATAGTAAAACATGGACTCATATTGGTCAAATTAATAACATGTGTTTAGGACAGTTAGAAAATATCCGGTACCAAATTCCAATAGAATTGGTAAATATTTAAAGATTTATAAGTTTTAAACCACTTTCCAGGAAGGGGCTTTCTATATTAGCCATAGCAAAATATGCACCGATATTCATCAACTTAATTACGTGCATTAAAGACATTTAGAAAAAAATTATGCCAAATTTCAAAAGAATTGGTCCATGTTAAATAGCTTTATAAACTCAAGTTCATTTTCCGGGAAGGGGTCCTTTATAGGAGCCATAGCGAAACATGAACCGATGTTGGTCAAATTGATAGCGGACAGTTACTGAAAAGTTCTTCGTTAGAATTTTGAGTTCGTCTCAGACTCCGTTCTATAACTTTATTATATATATGTATTTATTATATATATGTATCGATTTAAATACGATATAGCATACGACAACAACAAGTAATGTGTCAAATTTTCATGGAATTTGGACAACAATTCTAGGCGTGAGAATTTTCCCGCAGACAGACGGCTTTGATAGTGGTGGAGGGTATTAAAGACCGGGGCGGCCGAATGTAGCATACTAACTTATATTAATTTTTGTTTACTTTAAAAATATTTTAAAATTTCATATAAATAAAAACATGTTCGTTTTTCGTTTTAGAAAAACCATTTAAAAGAAAACGTGACCTGAATATAAAAACAGGATAAAAATGTCGCGATGAATAATGAGTTTCTAATGTTTCCTGTTGCCATTTTTACAAATTTTTCCACATTTTTATACCCTACACCAACATAGGTGGTGGTTTTATGTGTTTGTGCAGATGCCTTTTTTGCAGAAACAATAGTCCTAACACCACATTTCAGTATACAGTTCAACTCAGAATCACTTCCTGGATCGATTTATGTCCGCCTGTTCATGTTTAGCTTGTTCGCAAAGTAAAGGTCGCAGTTTCGAAGAATTAATTCTTAATGAATTAAATGGTATTTACTTTTGGCCCAAGGACGAAATCTATTCAAATTGGTTATGATTGCTGCATTATTTCATAAAGGCCTCATACTAATGTCCTTTCGGAATGGGGATTTCTATAACATTCCTTCATAAAATGTCTACATATAAAACAATTTCATCCAAATTTTGCGAAAATAAGTCATATTATATTCTAAAATTTATATGAGGATCAGACAATTATTTCTCATAGGTCCCATATGAAGACTCTTCCAAATATCACTTTGAAACTTGTAAATCGCACATATACGTAAGAATTGTAAAAATATTTTGTCAAATTAAAATTAATACATGCCAAAACCGCGGTGCTAAATTGTACGAGGATCGGTTCATAATTTATACAAACTCCCATATAATTTTCCAGAAAAAAAAATAATTTTAAAAAAGCATAAATCTCACATAAGCTTAAATAATAAGGGCTGTTCATATATATTTTTAGCAGTCACATGTAACCAAATATGTGTTATAGGGTATTACATAGTCGGGCTTAAATAACTTTTACATTTTTACTTATTTGCTTTTGCTTTTTCAACACAAAAATATATGAATTCTTTTCCAAAAGTATTTCTGACCCAAATTGCAATCAACAAAACAAAATTCTAGTTAAAGTTCATGAAAATACTTAAATACTTTTCTCTTTATAGCACTTGTTGCTAAAAAACCCAAATTCCCTACATTTTAGGATTTAAACACTCTTTAGTTCTTTAAATGCATTTAATATTCGTTCCTATTTTCCATTTAAACCAGCAAATATTCAGCCAAATAAACTTATCAGTTCATGCCATATAAGAAATATTTGCTAAAGACCCAAACTAAATAGGAACTAAAAATATATTCAAGTGGATTCATGCAAATTTCAACACATTAAGTGCAGACCACAAACTTTGGTTTAGCTGCAGTAAAGTTGTATTTTATGGCTTTTGGGGTTTTCGCTTTTTTTGTATTTTGCCTAAAATTGAAGTTAGCGTGTTGGTTCCTTTAGACATTCAGTTGGTTATGCGTGTTAATGTATTTTTAGATTTCTAGGATTATTTTTTTGTTTACCAAATAATACAAATAAATAAAAATTTTAAAAGTATTAAATAAACATTTCAGAAATTTCTATAAAACAGTCCATGATTATGTATTATTTATTGTTTGTTTAATAATAAACATATTATTTTTGCTTTTTACAATATTTTTTTTTTTTAATTTTTATATAAACTTAAGCTCCACTAACTCTGAAAGAATAATGACTAGAGAAAGAATGAAAGAAATAAAACAAACACTTTGTCTTAATCAACCTCATTCATGTTCTTTTTAATACTTTGTGACAATTAAAACATCATTTTAATGCTGACATCATTTTGTAAAACATTTATTTAACTTTTGCAATTTCAAATCGAAAAATTGGGTATGTTAAGTTTATTATTTAATATGTAACATGAAGAATTCAGAAAGCAGTCTCGAAAAAAAAAAACACTCATGATCAAACAAAATTGCCTGTAGTCATTTTCTGTATGATATTCGATCAGAATAAATATTGGCAATGAAAGATTGATATATCGAAATAATGTCATCGGAGATCCTAAAAATATCTATATTTATTAAAAGTAAATCCATGTTTGTTTGTTTGTTTATTCGGGACTTATAGACAGCTAAACTACTAAACCGTTTTTGCTGAAATTTTCACATATGCTATAAAAAATTTCGATAGGACCCGGGGAATTGGTACCCCCTTCCAAGGAAAATATTGATCATCATTGTTTAAAGAACTATTAAAGCTAGAGTTCTCAAATTTGGCAACAAACCGCACCGAGTAAAGCTTTTAAGCTTATAAAAAGGTGTCAGTTTAGATATCTATTAAAATGTGTCATCCTATATAAATACCTTTTTGCATATTTTTAAATAAATCTGTGATTGTTGGTTTAATTTTTTGTTTATAGACATCTAAACTACTGCACTGGAACTTGTAAGGAATGATCCCATTATGTCCAAATTAACATAATCAATAAACAATTTTCGTAGGATCGAGGGAATAAGCTACCCTGATATATTAGTTTTGGTCCCAAACACTTTCTCAAGAAACTATTTTATCAGAAAACATTATATGACGAATAGAATCAAGGGAAATGGTAGTCCCTATTCAAAGACAATTTTAATTCGAATAACTTAAGCGCTATAAAAGAAAGAGTCCTAAACACCTGCTGAAGTAAATGCTTGTCTGGGTAGAATGAATGCAAATAATTTTAAAAAAGTGAGAGTAAGCAGATTTTACCTCAGTAACTTTCTCAAGTATAGATATAATCAATGCAAATATTAATTATCGAATATTTAAGGAACCATTAAAATAAGAGTATTCAATTTTTATTACAAATACTTTCTGAAGGAACAATTTTACTGGATAAAATATAGTATAGATATACGCAGCGAAATGTCATTTCGAAATATGTTCGTTGCAAACACTTATATGTTCGTGGCAAACATTTATTGTTATCACAAACATGTTAATTGTTTAAATTATTTTATTTTTGATAACAATTTCTTTGCTGTAATAAAATTTCTTTTATTAAATAAGAAAAATATTGTGGTGGCAATATGTTTTGAAATATGTTTGAGTTAATATGGAAAATAATACATATTTGAATTAATAATCTCATTATTTATAAATAAAAAATTAGACAATTAAAATAAAATATTTCATGCGAAACTATATTTATTCAATAACAAAATAATGCAAAGAAATAAATTTTTTTATTTGACTAACAATATTTTTTGTTGGAATAACAGTACAGTTAGTGGCGATAACAATAATTATAGTGGCAATAACAATATTTTAGTGATAACAACAATATTTTTAGTATTGTTATCAATGCAAAATAGCAATACAAATTAACAAAAATTTCATTGGAAAGCTATAAATTTTGAAATTATCAATAACTATTGTTATTAATGCAAAATCACAATCTGAATAAACAATTTTTTGTATCGGCTACAATATCTAATAACATATTTTTTCTCTGCATGTAGGATCAGGGTATAAATTATAAATATTAGTAATCGACTTACTTTAAAACTATTAAAGCGAGTTTTAAAATTAGTGCCAATCACTTTCTTAATAAAATCCTGTAGAAAAATTATACATGGCAAATAGGGTCATGCGAATAGTTGAACTTCATACAATGCGAATATTTGTTGTAATAATTGCAAATTATATGCATCCTGCGCGATAAAATTTTCTTCGCAAAGCGTTCAAGCACCATTTCCCAATGTGATATCTACTTATCTTGATTTCATAAGTACCCGAATTGAGTTTGTTGTGTAATGCCACGTACTGCTACAAGTTTTTCTTGCATTTGTGGCTAATATTAATCAGTTTAACCTAGAGGCTGATAACCTGGCAAATAGGGAATGGATCCCACAAATATGAACACTGTTTGCCTGTGTATTTTACCACTCGTCGCTTATAGAGGACGAGCTTCATTATAGAAAATAAATCATCATCTCAAGGACCCTCTTAAAATCTTTACTTTCTTTTCATAACCACATTTTCGTACTTCTATTTATTCTATTTTTAAGCCACACGAAGGGAACTTCAGCTCAGTGAAACACATATTACACCTTCATATTAGTGGCACACTGATGACCTAAACTTAGGGAGTGGGTTTTAGCCTCACAGAGAACACAGTGAAATATTGAAATAATTGGTAAAATTACAAGAATATTGTGGGAGATGAGAGCAAAACCATGACACTGCACTATAACAACATCATAATCGAATTGGTGTTACCGATGATAGGGTAGTGCATGTAGGAAAGTTCATATAGGGAAGACATTATAAGAACGTTCCTAACCTTAAAGGTATTGATTGTGATCAAAAAAAAATAATTTTCTCTCAATCTCTCCCTATTGGTACATTGGCAGCACAAAGCAAGAAACCAAAATTTGTTCATAATCTTTTATTCTTCTTCACAATATGATATATAGAGTATATAAACGGTTAAGATCGACTATAGCATTCTAACTTGCTAATAATATTTAGTTGTTTGTTTTGTAACAATTTTGCAAACATTAGCGGAGCAACATTATTTATTAGTTGAATTTTGTGGTGCATTTTACAAAAGAGTATCTTTTTATTGCTGTTATGTTTGTAAATTCGCTGCAATTACGCCATTACACTGCAAGTTCTTTTAGCTTAATATTAAATAAATATAACATGAGACCATAAGAAATATTATAGTTTAATGAATTTGCAAAATATGTTAAATCGCATGTACTGAAAGTGGTTACAAATAAAGTTTTCGAAAATATTTCTGAAAAAAAAACTACAGTTGAATAGTTTTCGAGTTGATTTAAAGACCCGCAACAGATCTCGAGAATTCGAGAAAAAAATCAGCTACAATTCTCTAAAAATCTATAAAAGCATTTAAGCGTGTTTAGTGTTCAACTATTAATAATCTTAATAGTTTATCTTCAATATGATTTTTTATTCCTCTATATAACGGGTTTTGATCAATGTGAAAAATTGATAAGAAATACTGACCAACTGAAAAGAAAAAAACAAAAAAAGAAATAAAGTGATTTTTCACTTATTCACAATAATACAAATTACCGATTTAAATGTCTCCATTGATATAATAAAGAATTTGAAAGCATTCAAATGAGCCGGTCTTTTAGCACATACCATAGGTAAAATCATCGCTCGCTGATATTCAATATGACCATCAAACCAGGGATGATGCATAAAAGCCTCACTTACCTCGCTGCTCTGTAATAATATAAGTAGATGAAAATAGGAAATAAGAAAATTGCGATCAGCAAATTATCTATTTGCAACACCGAGAATAAATCATTGAAACCCCTGTAAGATATCATGAGTCAAATCAAAATCTAAGTCGATTTACCTATGATAGTCTTCGCCTGTCGAAAACCTACTCAGGTCTTTACTAGATAGATCAATATGCACGAAATTAGTTGCTTGTTAAACTCTTTTTCAGTTTGCTATTTACGGTTCAGTAACAAGAAATTTACAAACCAACAACCTTAAAAATCAAAGAAAGAATTTGATAACAAAATTTATAACATAATATCTAGTTATCAAGTAGCACTTGGATCCATTACAATAAATAATCCTATTACGATATCAGACAATTTCGTCCCCAACAAAAACCAATTTGTTGATTGGTTTTTTTGTTATTGTATGAAGGTCAAGTGATACGAGCACTTATACAGTTAACCTCATTTTTGTCTGCGCAACTTCGTTGAGCCTTAAACCAAACTAGTCGCTGAGCTCTGTTCCTCGCCTAGTCAATTTATCCAATATATAATTTCCATCACAGTGTTCATGTTCAGATAAACCTAACTCTCGAATATCTAGCTATATTGTTCAAAGATATCCAGAATTCGGATGTCGTATAAACCTAACGGTCTATCTACTATCGATAAAGATATTATCCTTCTTATGACCGAAATTTCTGATCTTCACTTCAAGATTAAGGGAATACAGTAGGAATGTTCTGATTAAAGTATCCACTAACTACTCTTCTATAACATTTGGAACCTTCCGTTTAAATCCCGCAGGTTCCATCATCATCATCAGTCATCGCTATCAAAAAACTTCTGAAGAAGAAAAATCTCGAAATGCTACATTCAACGAAACTTATGTCACACGTGTTAAAACCCAGGATATATGAGTGACCATAGTTCCATATTTTCCATAGATTAACAGCATTAAAGCCTAACCGCAGGAAATCAATTCAGTAACGCACGGAGAGATTTAAAATTACGAGAATATTGTGGGAGATGAGAGCAAAACCATGACACTGCACTATATCAACGTCGTCCACTTGCAATCAATCAATCGATCTGAGAACCTACTCATACATCAAACTTCCTGAGTGTTTTTTCATCGCATGACATCACAACAGAGACCCATACCGAATTATAGTCCAGACATCTATTGAGAAACTCCATACTGATCTCATATCAGAAATCCAGCTCAGTCTGCGTCGGAATTACACTCAGACCACATAAGAACTCCAGTCACTTAAGGTTCTCAGTTGCGACTTCATAAAGAATGTCCCAAAGTTTTTATCGGAAATAACCTCTTCTACATTATCAGCGCACGGTTCTAAGGGAAAAATTATCCACAGGAGAAGTGCCAGAATGGGTTCATATAGTCGCTTCTCAGGGGAAACAGATGCTGGTAGTAGTAGTTCTTCGTTAGTAGAAGGTAGGTCTTTGTTAGCGCTCACTGCGTGTACACAAATACTATAGCAAGGGTCAATCCATAAACTGCAATGGCGGAGAATCGATCTCTTACTTTTTATGCGCTGCCTGGGATTGCATGAAATTTAACATAACTTTAAATAAAATTTCATTCTTACCAATTCCATCATTTCAGTGGCAAATAATGATATGAAATACACATGAGTTAAAGCCGAAATAAGAAATGATAAAAATTTAACCAGATCCAGTAAGTCCGTACCAGCTACAACTTGAAATGCTAGAAGACAAATCATGGTCACAGTACCCACATAACTAAGTAATATGGAGATATTAAAGGTGTCATCAATGAGTTTAACAGTTCTGAAAAATAAGTAAAATTAATTTTACAAACTTTCTGATATTTTAATACATACTTTAATATATCGTTATGATATCTCACAAACCCCCTCATTTTCTTTAAATCACTACGGGTTCCTGTTGGCTTAAATTCCCGAATACTTTTAGTTAAATATTTAAAATTCATATTTGTCATATGAACACAATTAACAAGCAATAAATCGGATCCCAAGAACATACATGAAACTGAATATGATCCACTACATTGAAATACATAGGCCACCGTATAACCAATAGGTTTCCTAACATTAAAAGCAAAACACATGGGAAATGGCAACAAATATTGAAAATTACGCCTCCCATTCTGATAATACAGAATTGTTGTTTGTATTAGTGGAAATATATTAAACATAGTGGTGACAGTGAAATGATAAATAGTCAAAAATATATTATACTTTTTGATCTTCTTCAAATGTTCATCCAATTTATAATCCTCTCGTTCTTTAACAGTTCTGGGATAATATTTTTCCAAGTTCTTCAGAACTTGATGTAATTTTTTCAAATTACAGAAACAACACAATAATTTAATTAACGAATTTCCGGTGAATGTGTAATATATAATGAAAGCTGATATTTCCAAAGAAGTTTCCATAGATTCAAAAATCAAATATCCAAGCATCCCTCCTATATTGACTATGAAATTAAGTGCAAGAATAACCAGAAATAAAATTTGGAACTTCTTGGGTTTCTCATCTGGACGCCAGCGTATTACGCAAAAGCCCACCAAAAAAAAGGTATTTAAGGGAATTTTCGTAAATTCTCCAATATAAGGAATACTTTTATCTAAAACCATATTTAAATTGGCTTGAAATAAACTTGAGTAATTCCGATATTTTTTAGAGCACAACCAAATGTTTGAATGGTTTAAAATTATATTAATTTAGTTTTTAAATTGTAAGATAAAATAACTTAATAACAGAAATTTATTGCGGACAAATATTTAAATAATTATCATTGGAACATACATTAACGTATAATTATTGTAATGACATTTATTTCACTCATATTTGTGGTTTCAATAATTATGGAAAATAATTTTGCAATATAATTGTTTAATTTGAATTGCTGTAATATCAGTCAACTTAAATTCTAAATATATACTTTTGTTAATACCGAGAAAATTACCTTAAACCCCATAATTTAAGGAGAATACTTTAATTCATATCCAATATGACACAATGGTGCGAAAACGACATTTTTGGAAATAATTCTGTTACTTTGGAATTTCACATGGGCATTATAGAGGTATTTTAAATTTTATTTAGGGAGACATTATTTAAAACATGCTGAAATTGCTCATCGATTTTAGCTTGAATTAATATTAACTTAATCAACTTAACATATGTGAACGATTTATGACCTTCAAGGTAATATTTGCAAGGAGTTTTGTAGCTTGGTAAGTCGTTTTAGAATATTATAAGACTTATTTTTTATGACCATTAAACCTCATTTCGGGAGGACATTTGTAACATCACTTTTATTCCTTACACCATCATGGTTGATGGGGGTATTATGTGTAGAAGAAGTAGTTCTTCCCTCACTTTTAAGTATACCGTTCGAATCACTTCCTGAGTTGATTAAACTAAACCGGCTGGCTGTTCATGTAAAGCTTGCAAAGTGCAGGTCTTTGTTTAAAAGATATCTTAATATAATTTGGCACCCAAGGACATTGGAAATTGGTTATGGTAGGCCCCATTATGGTTTTATAGGCCTAACAAAAATCTTCAGAAATAGAGTTTTAACCCATAAAAATCAATTCAAAAATGATGTGCCAAATTGCATAAGGATCGGCCCATTATTACTAATGGGTCTCATACAACGCCCTTCCTCAAGTTAGAGAATCTTCTCCGAAACAATGAAAATCATATGTCCATGTGAAAATTTTGGACTACTGTGCAACGTGTTTACACTTAAAACCACCCGGAAATACGATCGGAAGAACATCTCTAAATCTAATATACATATTCCAACCATCTGAGGAAGCTTACAATAAACCAAAGACCTATGATAATTTAGGGCAATTTAAAATACCTTAACACTTGAAGAGAAACATTTCTTAGAAGACAAGAGATAAGCAAGTTATGCGATGATATCGTTTGTAGCTCTATATTTACAATATACATTATTTAAAAATTATTTAAAAATCGTTTACGCTGTAGCGAGTATGAAAAATTAGGCCCAGATAGGTCTACAATTTCACTAAAATGTAAATAACTAAATAGGACTCAAATAAATTATGTATCAGTCCAAATAAATACGCTATATTTCAATAAGATGGGTCCACAAATGACACTAGCTTCCAGACAGACTCACTTTAAAAAATATAGAACTCAGAAAAACATTAAGCTTGCGATGACATGTCGTTCAAAATGTATGTAACTAGAAAACATCCCACCAAATTCTGTGAAGATCAGCCCATTATTTCATATATCCCTCACATAATCTCCACAGCAACTTTGTCCGTTTAGTCCATTTTGTATTTCTATAAAAGGACCAACGAAATTTTTCGAAAAACATGATAAAATCAACACTTTCCCACCCTCTTGATTTTGGTGGGCATCGAATTTAATTCATTAGAATTGAATTGTTATATTACGATTCCCTATTAATTCTCCATTTTGGATTTTTCTAAACACATTGGACTATAGCAATATACACATACTGTGTTATGTAAATATAACAAAATTAGGGCGACTACTTTCGAGGCCTACCAAAGTCAAAGGGATGGCAGTGGATTGGTTTTAATCTATTCTTCTAACAGTGTGGGTGATTCTCCTAAAGAAATCGAAACAAAAGTTGACCATTTTATGTTCAGGCTTATTTTTGTCCCTCATTCGTTACACTATGTAAAGTCAGAATACCACTTTAATAGATGTTTCAGCATGGCAATTGCTCGAAGCTTTCAACAAAGTTAGTCAAAAATAAGCTATCAGTTAATGAGATCCAAGTCTTAGGTTTCCCGGATTTGAACCTCATAGAGAACCTCTTGGACATTTTAAAAGGCACTGATTGAGTACGATGCTTTAGAAGCATTCTGGAACTGATAAATTGCCTAAAATCAGAGTCTGAAGAGATGCCCTTATCTGTTCTAACGAATTTTATACAATTTATGCCCCAAAAAGTGCGCTGAATTCAGAAGAAACACATGATGTCGTCTGAAATGTTAAAAAATTACTTACTGGGAAAAAGTTGATTAATCTTCGAACAATACTACAAGGAATATCATGAACCTATTTTGATTAAGTTCCTTTTATATAAATCACAAATCATAAAATTAAATCAAACAAAGGTTGTTATATGATTTTTCAGACTTGGATTATGGTGTAGGGTGTTATATGAAAGACTATTAAACTTTTACTTGTTTTTCATATAAAATATCGCTCTGTATTTTATTCTTGTACCATAAACTAAACTTTATATAAAATTTTACAATTCTTATGTAACGCAAAATTTTGCACGTTCAATTTGTAACGTTTAAATAAAATATATGTTTTAGCACTTACACAAACAATATTAATAATAACTACATGTATATACATGTATATATACATGTATACATACATGTATACAATAAAATACAATATAAAAATCCACCAAACTGGAAAATAAAATTTTCACCAACAATTTGCTAGACGTGTGAGAAAGAAAAACTTCTGTTATGGTACTTTTGGCACGTTCTTGCTCTGAAGTCATTGTTTTTAAAAAAAATCATATAAAATAAATAAAATCTAATAAAATAGATAGATTTAGACAACCTGATAAATGCGAAATTGAAAGTTCAGGACAATAGTAAATTATACCCTACACCACCGTTATTATTATGCGTTTGTGTTGATGTTTGTAGCATGCAGAAAAATGGTGTTACCTACATCTTAAAGAATACCGTTCGACACACAATTACTTTCTGAGTCGATTAAACAATGTCTGTCAACCGTCCGTCTGTATGTCAGCCGGGTCTTCATGTAAACGTTGTGGTCAGTCTAATATTTTTTTGGCCTGAAGACGATGTATTTAGAAATTTGCCACGTTCGGAACAATATTTCAGGTAGCTCCCAAGCAAATGTCCCTTCCGGAATGGGGTTTTAAGTCATAAATGTCCTAAATATATAAAACGATTAAAACAAAATTTTACATCAGAAAGTCAAATAATGTTCTTAAACGATGTACCAAAATAATGTAATGCTTGGTTCATTATTTCTCACAGGTCCTTTCCTTTATTTCTCAATTTCCTTTCAAATATTACTTTTAAGGCCACAAATCTCACATATACATTGGTATTGTAATAACAATTCGTCAAATTAAGATTAAGATTAAGATACCCCCACCACCATAGTTAGTGGGGGTATTATGCGTTTGTGCTGATGTTTGTAACGGACAGAAAAAATAGTCCTACCACCACTATTAAACAAAGTACAGGTCGCAATTTTGAGATATATTAAAGAAATTTGGCACGTTCTATTATTTCGAACCATGGACGATGCCTATCATTGCCTATGATTATGATAGCTTCATTATTTTAAATAGATCCCATATAACTGTCCACCTGGAATGGGGTTTTTGGTTTATAAAATTACTAAATATAAAACGTTTTCAACAAAATTTTGTGAAAATAATTATTATTATATTTTAAAACGATGTGCCAAATGATACAAGGATCGGACCATTATATCTCATAGTCTTATACAACCACCATTCCAAATGCCAAGTTAGATCTAAATCCGTATTCTTTTTTATTTTAGTCATTTCATTGGAGAAACAAATTTACGTCTTTTCAGCTTAAAACCCAATAGGAGGATTCTTTATATGGAAACCAGATAAGGTTCCATAGTTATATAGTAGTATATCTTAGTTTCAGGAAAAATTTCATAAATAGTAACGTGTATTAAGAAATATGTTATACAAAATTGGCCAAATATCGATAACTAATATTTGCTTAAAATAGATATAAATTTTTCCAATAAAACCATTTCACTGGAAATTAATAAAATCCTGAAACCCTTGATGATGCTATTCTCTAGATATTCGAAAATTATTATTTGTTCTACATGTGAGGGCTTTATTTTACGGTTGATGCAAAATCCTTAAGAAAATTATTCAGATTAAAGTTTTTTGTTTTACATTTCGTCCAATGAAACTGTTCCTTTGAAAGTTATTGGGATAATATCTTAAAACTGCCACTTCAATAATGCTTGAAATATTCGATAAATAATATTTGCTTTGTATGGGTGCTATCTCTCCCCCTGATACTATCCATCTTACATTGGGTCAAAAAAACTATTCAGTGGCAAAGTAAATGAAATAAATTCCTAATAGTCCATATTTAGATATTCCATAATTGAAATGAGCTTTGTATAGTGGGTACGTCTCCACCTAATCCTTTCCGTCTCATAAATTTTGTCCAATAAAGCAGCTCCTTGACACTTGTGACTTATTTTTAATACACTCGCTATTATGTTTATTTAGATATTCATTAATTAAAATTAGCTTTGTATGGTAGCACCCTACCCCTCGATCATATTCATTCTACAAACAATTCTTTGAGAAAGCTATGGTCATAAAATTTTAAAGCTTTTACTGTAATAATTCTTCAGATATTCGACAATAAAAATTGGAATGGTATGGGACTCCGCTTTATTCTATCCGGCCTACATTTTGTTAATTGAAACATTATATTGAGAAAGAAACTGGGACCAAACCCTAAACCAATCATTTTAAAAGATTTCTAGAAATTTGATATTTAATATTTTATGTGTATGGAGGTACCTCTCCTCCTTATCTTCTCTATCCTACATTTTGTGAAGTAAAGTAGTTCTTAGTGAATGTGAGAACTTTCGTTCTTATAGTTCTTTAGATAATCGATAAATATGTATGGCTTTGTATGGGGGATACCTATTTTTCAGATCCTACCGAAGTTTTTTTTTATATGCCATGTTACTTTCGGATTGAATTGGTGTCATTCTGTGAAAATTTCAACAAAATCGGTCTAGTAGTTTCGCTATTTTTAAGTTCCAAACAAACAAATAAACAAACCAACAATTACAGATTCATTTTCCTTTAAATTTGAATTATACCTAGTTCGCATAATTTTCCCCTTTCCGAAAATAAAAGTTTAAGTTATCTTTGAAATATGGAGCAATTCTATAGAAATTCCACTACCTTTAACATGTGTTATAAATTTTATGAATAGAGATTCATATTTGACTAAAGCTTCTATGTGGGATCTTTAACCGAAAAAGCATTTTAAACTTAAACTTGGACTTGCATAAATATTTCTGATGAGTTTTTAGAGAAGCAGTTAATATTTAACTCATTCCGCAATAAGTATTTCAGCTTATTACAATAACTTAAATAGTTATTTTAAAGATCATACGAATCCTTTGGTCTAACAGAATTTTTTTCTCCTTCTCTCCTTCCCCTTTTTTCTCTTCTCTCGCTTTATCTGTCACTTAAGTTGTCTTCGCTCTCCAGTAAGAACCAATTATTTGCAATCTTCAACAAAATCATCTTCCCATTTATCTATCGCTTCTCATTTAGTACGATACAGAATTTATACTTCAACCCTCATCAACTGGTGGATCTATTTTCAAAATCTTCCAGTCAGAAAATATATTTATATATTTACAATCTGTCTCTTCGCAGTATTGGATCAATTATAAAAATCCTAATTCTGGGTTGACCTCTGAAACTATCTTTAGATTCTGTACCATTGAAATTCGGAACAATTATTTTTGTGATCGCCTTTAATATGCAAGACTAATTTCATGCTAACTTTTAAGCTTGAAAAGTCCTAAATCACATTTTTATCATTAAAAGGATGTTCTTAAGTTCACAAAACTCTTTAGTATTTAAGTATTTTGCAATATCAAGTATTGGAGAGTATTTATGATTCTGTGAAATCGCATGTAACATTCTTAATTATTGTAAGACTAACAAATATAGAAAATCAATTTTGGTAACCTAATTTTTCCACCTTTCAAACGAAGTCATCCATATCTAAAATATGTATATATAGATTTTTTTGTCTCTATATAACACGTTTCAGCATTTTTTTGGTTACATTTTCTGAACTTAACATGAGAGTACAAACATATCCTAAGCACTCATATATTGGTATGTGAAACTCTTGTATATGGAACGTGCAATACATTTTCCTAGATTTTTTTGCAGCAACAAATATTTTATGAAATTGCTTTGTATTGTATATCACGTATGTGTACATGTTCATTTGACTGTAAAGAACATGTGTCTACACTTATTCCAAGGACACTTGATATAGTTTCCTAAAGATATTTTGTTACCAATATTTCTAACAAATTTATTCAGTAATCCAGTCTGAACACTTCAGATCCCTTATAAGTTATATCAAATTACATAGAGTTATAGATAAAATTCCTAACTCCAAAATGGAAATGGTGTAACATTTTATGGTTATTTTTTCGTTATAGACTTTTTGTACTATTGTTTACAAATCTGTTGTAAATATGTCTGTTTTTAGTGCAACATGTAAATTTCATTAGTGAATTCGTTTTTGTGTTCGTTTTCATTTTTTGTTGTTGCTCTCAGTTAGTTCAATTTATGTTGGCCACGTTTACATGGATTTTTTTGTTGTGACCGTACATTTGCAGGTAAACATGTTACAAAAAATTCTCACAAAGAATGTTCTTACAAAAAAATCTAAAACAAAACATGATTAGGAAACATAAAGCTTTTATTCTAAAAAAAAACAAGTTTGAATTATATATTCGGCTGTGCCGAATCCTAAATACTCTCCACCAATAATTGTGCCGAATTTCAAAAAAATTGCTTCAAGTTTAAAAGTCTTTTAGGTTTAAAGTTTGCTTCTCGAGAATGAGGCTTACATGGCATATGTATTGCAGACAGTTGAAAAAAAATCGTTACGATTTTTTCCTTCCCAGGAAATGGGAAGATTTGAGATAAGAAAAACATGGACAAATTGGTCAGATTAGTTACATGGACCGATTGGTCGAGATTTTTCAAATTAATAACATACATTAAAGATATTTAAAGGATCATCGTGTTGAAATCTTATCTTAAAAATAGTGGCACATACAGCAGACAGATTTTGGGGAGTATCAAAATTTTAGATATTTTAACATAAATTTTTCTTTACCTGATTTTGATCATTTTTTGCAGGGTGATGACGAACATGTAATTGAAAGTTATCATTAAAGTTCTGTTAAAGTTCATTCAACTTTTGTGGAAAAAAATAAAAAGAATTTTAAGATTGACTCAGATATCAGTCTATAAATTTTTTTCTGATAAAACGATATAGCTGAGTTCCGACAATTATTCTAGGCGTGAGAATGTTTCCAACAGACAGATATACAGACGGACATACCAAAATTTAATAAAATTTTTATTTGATGCATGAATATATATAATTTATGATTCCTTATTAGTGTTACATACCGAATGACAAAGTTAATTTAACCTCTTCACTCCTTGCAGTGGTGGAGGGTAAAATAATATCAGAGTGAAGCAAAGACTTTAATATGAATTATGGGCATTAGAAACATTTCATGTTGTTGATTTGGGATGACAGTTGTGAAATGCTAAAGAGTAGTTTTTGATTAAATTTTGTTAATAATAAAACCATTATTCCGATAAGGAGCATAGGAATCAGATCAATGCTTACGGTTAATATATATAAGCTCAAAAACTTTGGCAACGATTCCATTCGTTCCCTGTTTTCTTATTTTAATCGCATTCTGCTCTGTGTCTACAGGAAGTGAATGACTACACCCAAGCCATAGGTGTTGTTACCAATGGAACTATTGAATTGAACATACGATTACCTTCAGGTCGCTTAACTCGAAATCCGCTTTACCAAATCAACCTAAAGATGTGGTTTTTGAGGACAAATGGCTACGCTAAGTGAACCAGCGGATGTGGTAACAAAATCTATTGTTTTTCTTATAAACTCCATCCAAGATGTTGTAGAGCTTTTTTCAGAAGCCAAATTAACAAAAATTCAATCGATCCATACTTACACTATTCAAGCAGAAGAATGAAAAAATTGGACCATCAAAAGTATATGTATAAAAAAAATAGGTAGAAGGATTTAAGATTGGTTCAGACTTCATCAACTCCAACGATGGTTGATCTGCTTATTTATTTTGAAGGAATTTCTGCCACTTCTGGTACATCTTCACAATCAGTAAGAAGATTTTGATTAGATACAAAAATATACATTTTATGGGATTTGGGATCACCACTTGTAGTGGTGGTATAATTAGAAATTCTATTTTGTTATTAAAAGATTTCAATTTGCTTATTTTGTCCAATTATGACTATAAAGATTTTACTGTGCAAGTATTTGAATAACCTTGTTATCTCTTGGTTACATCTACCATATGACATGACGTAAGTGTCCTAGTATATTAGCACAGTACAGTGATATTTTCATGGAATACGATAAAAAAAACCCATCGGATTATGTAAGGTGGACGGCAAGTAAAGGTTCAACATTTCTTTTAATGTTATGTTTTCAGCGCCATATATTACCAAGTTTAGAATACGAAGACTCTTTCTCGAAATTTTGACGAAAAATTTCCATCGTATGTGATCATAAAGGATCATAAAGAATTCGGCTATACCGAATCTTAAAAACCTTCCACACAAGTAAGTACGTTATGTTTCAAACACGCATATACACTCACGAGCGAATACAACATATGAAAGTTTTTTATACCCTAAAACGTGTACACTTAAATACAAAGGTGGTTGGAGTATTATGCGTTCTTGCTGAATTTTGTAACATACAGAAAAAAGTTCGTTACACCCACCTTTAAATACACCGATCGAGTCGATTTAAAGATGTCCGCCGTCTGTCTGTCTGGCTGACTCTCCATGTAAACGTTTTGAACTCTCTACAGGTCGCAATTTTAAAAATTTTTTTTTATGAAATTTGACAAACCAAAAATACTTTGGAACGAGGATTAAATATAAAGCGATTAATATAATTTGTCAAAAGAAGTATTATTGTATTCAAAAATTATAAGAAATTATGTGAGAGTCAGTCTGTTGCTTCTTATAGGTCCCATAAATAATCCCTTGCAAATATGAAGGAAGAGCAAAAGCCTTAATATGTAATAATAACTGTTCAATATAAATAAATATAAGCAAAAATCGATGTGCAAAACTTTACGAGAATCAGTTCATATTTCTTCTATCTCTTATATAACTCCCTTTACTACACACTTAAGTATAAATCAAAAAATTAAATTATACGAAGATCATTCATTAATTTTTCGTAACTACTATTTATAACTAACATTGTCTTTATTTATAACTAACATTGTCTTGTTATAAATAGTAGTCGGACTTAACTGACTGTAACATTTTTTACTTGTTTAAGTATAACAAAGAAGAATGACTTAAAATTAGTTATATTTTTGCTATAAGCTTCTTTATAAATTAGTTATATTTTTTCTATTTCTTGCACTGAACCGATTTTGATCATATTCTTACGGTAAGATTTCATTCCAAAAATGTCAATTTACAATTGAAAATTCTACGAATGATCTTCTTTTCAATTTGGGGTCTGCAACATACATCGGTCTATATCTTTTAATATGCTCTGTCAATTTTTGTGGGCGTTAGAGTGCCAATAACAAACAAAATAACATAGCTTGATAACAACATTTGATGTATAACAACATTTGATGTAGAGAAAACGCTCGAAAGAAATGTCAAAACAAACTGATTTTCGGCTAAGATCGTTACTTGTCTACAGTAAGTCATTGGACCGCTTCTCTACTAACAAAAATAGTCGTTTTAAGAATACTACAGTAATCTGGCAAATTAATGCTTTCCAAAACTCAGAATATTGTAGTCCAAACCATTCGAAAAAATCGGTCAGAAATCCTTGCATCCTTAAGGAATGTTTCAACTTAATTTATTAATTTGTAGTTTTAATAAAGAAGAATATAACATTTTTTTCAATATGTCCAATAAATAATTTAATTTAGTTTTGGACATAAAAGTGACCCACTTTAATAATTCTGCCATTTTCAATTCAAAAATCATGCAATGAATTTACAATTTTTTCCAAAAATTTATTATTTAATAACTGTCCGGAATCATAAAACATGTACACTTAAATACAAAATTGATATCTAGAGTATTTTTAGGAAATTTAATACTGACCATAAATAAATTGCAGAGGAAATAGGAAATATTATTTCAATGGACAAGTTTAATACAAAACCATATCAG
>PYHX02000413.1:71940786-71967003 GCA_004302925.2 Cochliomyia hominivorax | reverse complement strand
AAGAATCGGTTACAATAAACTTATTGTTATTAGACCAACATATTTATGTTATTAGAAAACATGTTATTTTTATTTATTATGATAATTAATATTCACCATATTTTGCTTAAAAATAAAATAAACGTCCAAAATTACATGTATTTAATATTCATAAAAGTTCAATGCGGCGAAACCACAACATGGTTGTACGTTAACTGTTTTAGGTTCTGTCGCTACTATTTTTTCATGCTGTGTCAAATAATGCATGTGTTAGCGATCACAACCTAATATGGGTGTTTTTTATATTAATAACCATATTTTGTTGTCCACGAACATATTATATTCAACAACATTGATACGTTAGTGTTCACTAACATAAGATGGTTGTGATACAACCATATTTTATGGGCAAATCAATTTGTGTTGGTTTATTTGAAAAATATTACAGTGTAGCGACAATCATATAGCTAATCATAATATGTTGCCTATCGATTATGGTTACCACAACCTCGTGTTGCAAATCGAAAACGATTGAGTTTCAGGTTTTTAGGTAAAATCACTGTGTATATCTCGGTTTACTCATTCCAGTTTCTTTTCTGAAAATGTTGAAGTTAATTATATTTTCTGATAAGATGTGCAGACATAATGATTTGTTACAGAGCTCAATAAAATCCGAGCTTATTATTGTGTTTGTAATTGTCCAAAAGATATTTAAAGTTTTAGTACAACAATTTTTCCACCCGCTATAAATATCTGCATAAACACATATTGCCCGAAACACCTGGAAAGGTTATTATAAAAATTTAAAAATATCATAAAAATAGTTCAATTTAAGTTTCCTTTTTAAATTCATTAAAAATATATTCTGCGATATCCTGCACTTATCTTTATAACCTTCAGTATAATAATCCGCATTACTTAGACGGTAACGAAATTTATATAAAATCAAACCATAAAATTTCACACTTTAAAACTCAAAGAGGATAATAAAAGGTTAATAACCATACAAGAATATTAATGTAAAAGATTTAACACTTATAAAGAGCTTAAAACGCACTATCTATATACATAAATATGTAATTTCTGTAAATGTCACGGTATGATTACCAAATGTATTTAAGCATATTTTGTCCCTTATAATTTATCATTTTAATTATACAATGGAGAAAGTTATGCAGGGTTCCAATATATTACGAATTTATTTGAATCCCAGATTTTATAAGAATTTTGCTACTTAAAATGTTTTTCAGTTATTGGCAACTCTATGTAAAATACACATTTATTGAAAATTCTATAAGAGGAAGTGAATTATTGTCGCATTAACAAAAAGTAAAAGAGGATTTATTGCTACAAATATCATTGTATTATATTCAGAGAAATTACACGCACACGTACCTTAAGTATATATAGAACTCATATGTAAATGTGTATGTGTAAAATCTTTAAGAAAGTAAAAGGCATTAAAAACATAAATATTCTTAAAGTTATATAAGAATTTATAATCGTGAAGGCCGCTTGAATAAATTTACATTACACACAAAAGAATAATCACTAAATATTTAAATTTAAACAGAAGTGAAATGTGCTCAAAATACACAGATGGTCAAAATAATAGATCTCAAAATTGTAACTTTTAAAAACGATAACAAAAGTTACAAATCTTTTTCGTTATTTAAGTACACTGTTACAACGTTCAAACTTAAACGTTTTAACATAATTATTCAATTACTTTTCCGCTCTGTATTATTCGGTAAATTCATTCTTTAATAGTCTGTATCACCGTTATTTTTATTATTTTCATTCATTGATACAACTACATTAATATTATGTTTAATCATATACCAGTTTGAGTTATAAACAAATCTAACAATTTTATTCTCATTCAGTTAATAATCATTTTTGAATAAGTACTCAAACGTGATTTAAGTGCTAAATGAATTTGTCACCTAAGACAGCTAAGCCAACAATATAAGTTGTCTATATTGCGAGATACTTTATATTGTTAGATTAGTCACTGTATCTCTGAGACTCTGTTCATCCCCAACTATCACAGAAGTACCTTAAAAAGCAGCTTCGTTTAACTGTTTCGGTGAATAGTTTCCTTATCGTGACCCCAACCTTGGTTGACTGTATCGGCACAGCGGCTTCGGAAAACTGTTTTAGCACAGCGTCTTCGGCTGACTGTTTCTGCGCAGCGACTACGGTTGACTGTTTAAGAACAGCGGCTTTGGCTGATTGTTTCGGCACAGTGACTTCGTCTGACTATTTCTGTACAGCCGCTTAGGCTGAATTTTTTTTACTAACCCTGAATATTGTGTCTTAAATTTAAGACCATTATATTATTATTTAGAACTTATTAGTTTTAAGTAATAAAATAATCAACGATACAGAGAGAACCGGCTCGTGAAAATCCAGCCAGTATTAAAAACGATTCCACAACCGTCAATTTTCATTATTGAATAAAATAAAGAAGACTTCGTAAATTTGTATTCGAGGATACCGTAAATCTCTGGATGCGACTGAACTACTGCGGACGAGGACAAAGCGACATTACACCACTTAAAGCTAGGATTTTTATACCATTGCCTTACATGGCAAATTAAAGAAACGATTATCCGAGTGTCAAAAACTGATTTGCTCATAATAATAGATCCCCCTCACTTATTTGTAATTGTTTGGTATTAAATTTAATTTGTGCAGATTTTTGTTAGTTAATTCTTATAATAAAAAATATTGTGTAATTTTACGTAACATTTTTTTAAAGTTTTAACATTTCTAGAAAAATTGACGAAATCACCTCTGCACTGAGGGTAAGAGAGAAAAGTTATTCAAATCATGAGAAAAATCTTTACGAGAAATGAAAAAAATTATGCACTCGAATTCTTCAAATTTTATACTTAATGATTTTTACAACAAATGTATTTCATACACGTTAGACAAAAGAAATCAGTTCTTACATCAGATAGGTGGTTCGTCCTTATAGTGAAACATAACGCTAACATGTTTTGAATTCTTTGAATTCCATCCAAAAACAATTACTACAAAAATTCCAATGAGGGGCAAGTAAATTATATAAAATGCGAAAAATTAATAAAATATATTGTGCGAACTAAGAAAAGCTTATTTTTCTAATTAATGTTTGTCAAATTAATGCCCCTTTACATCCTTTTCATTTACGAGAATTGCTTTTGGGAAATAATAAAACTTATTTTATTCTTAAATCTAAGAGTTAAGTTTAATTTTTTCGGAAATTATTTACAACAGAAACAAAATTTATTTTAAAATTTGCTGTTCAAAACCTAAGCAATTTAAAATAATTCCTACTTATCACTTTTTTTGTAAAACCATAGTTCACTTTTTTGCAAATTGAATTAAAGTCTTTAGAAGAGCTATTGACATAGCTTCCCACTCTGATTTTAGGCAGTTCATCGTCTCTTGATTGTTTTTGATGTGTCGTGTTCAATTTTCAAATTCAAAAAATTTTTTTAAAGATTTTGAAACAAAATTATTTTTTGGTTATACTGAATTTTGATATTGCTCTCAGGCTTTGGCCTCTATTCTTTATATTTTATACCACCGTGGGTGGTTCTTCGACTCAGATTCACTTTCTGATTCGATTTAACGATGTCCGTTTGTTCGTTTGTCTGTTTGTCTGTCTGTCAATTTATCTTCTAGTTTGTTCATCCGACTGCTTGTTTGTTTGACTTTCCATGTTAACGCTTTGAATACTCTACAGGTCACCATGTGCTATATAATGGGAGTTATATCATTTAATTATATTCAGTATAATGTGTTAAGTATACGTCTAATAACTCGATTCAGGTTATTAATTTTTTAATCTGGTTTATTTTTTCCTCAATTAAATCGTTCCTTGCGACCACAAATTACAAAGATGCAAATTTCTAAGGTTATATAATACAAATGAATCCTGAATAGTAATGAATAATTGTATGTAAAATCACTAAATGGAGATTACACGTTCACTATATATTTAGAAAATGAATCCTGAATAGTAATGAATAATTGTATGTAAAATCACTAAATGGAGATTACACGTTCACTATATTTTTATAAAAATTTTCCTAATCCAGAATTGCAGTATTGAAGGGGATGTAGCCTCAGTGGTAGAGCATTCGCTTTGCATGTGAAAGGTCCCGGGTTCGATCCCCGGCATCTCCAAATAATATATTATTTTTGAGCATAAATTCTAGTTTTTTTTCGAAAAAAAGAAAATTAAATAAAAAATTAAATGCGTAATATAAATGAAAATTAATAAGAGGAGTGGCGCAGTGGAAGCGTGCTGGGCCCATAACCCAGAGGTCCGAGGATCGAAACCTTGCTCTGCTAAAAGGGAATCTGATAATTGTTAAATTCCTAATTACTTTTTGCAGTTCAGTAAACGAGAAATTCAATTAAACAAAAATAATAACAGCAAGAAGGCTATTTTCAGCTATAACGAAAGATAGATTTAAAGTGGGTCTCATTTTATAAAACAAATCCCGTAACTTAATTAATCTTAATACCCTCCATAACATTGTCATTCTGTGTGTAACATCAAGAAGGAATATATAAGTTATAATATTCTTGGATCATTCTTTAGGACACTCTTTTCGTTATGATAGTCCAAGGGCAGTGGAATTTGGCACAGTGGTCCCAAACGTTTTTTTCTGTGACTTTGGAGCTATAGAATAATATTTTAACAAAATTTCACTAAAATTTTATTCTAAAGGTGATTTTAAGAAGGGCATGTTTCTTGTGGGTCCTGGGTTGGGAAGTAGATCTCTAAAGATGGTTTTTGGATTTTTCAAGAAATCAACAAATTTGATTGAAAACATATTTTGCACACATAAAGCTTTTAAAATTCTCTACGATAAATTCGATGACATTAAAAAATCTAAAATATTGTCTGGATACTGTACAAAATTCTTAATAATTTTTGTGCAAGAACCATACACCTCTATGGATTCAGTAAAATGTTATGTTATTAAAAAATAGAAAAAATGTCTTTTTTATCAAAAAGTTGGTAAATTTTTTTCACTTTAAAATCAGCTATTTTCTTTAGGAATGAATATTTTCTTCTCAATTCTCAAAGAACTTCTAACGCAAATGCATACAAATGTTTTTCTTTAGTTTTTTTTTTTTTTTTGAGGAGAATAAATGTTAAAGCTAGAATCGTCAAAATAGTAGTACGATTGTATAGATGAATTTAGCAGTTATGCACTCAAGAAATCTGCAGTGGGCTAAACCTTTTAATACAGCAGGGTAAGTATTTTATAATTTTTTTTTAACAATTTGTACCCAGATTGGAGTTTTGGGTATTTTGAAATAAAAAAGTGGCAATATTTCTAGAGTCCTACAGTAAGAATAATTTTGTCCATATCGTATTAAAATTTCATGAATATATCTTAATTTTTGTAGAATTATTCAATGTCAAATATTACATTTTTTTTAGAAAAGTGCAACGAAAAAATTTGATTTTTTGAAAAATTTTTCAAAGAAATTTAGTCAAAGTATTGTATCACGTATATATTATCATTTTTCAAGTAATTATCTTTCCAATAATTTGAACACTCATATAAAAATAATAGACTACCCATTAAAAAATAACTGAAACTTCTCCCTCCCAGAAATTTCCACATTTCTCATAAAAATATATGCTGCAGTATGTGACCATGTATGCAAAAAGTGAATAGGAATTTTAACATATCGTTTCATAATGTTATATAACTTTGTAACGGTTAAATATATTTCGATGAAATATCGTAAAGTTATCTCTAAAGGATTTATGAAATGGTTTGGAAGAGCATAAGTTTCTAGCTATACAACAAATGTGTTTTCTTTTGACGATTCTAGTTTTGACAGTTTTTTCTCCTAATAATCCAAAGAAAAATATTTAAAAATTAACGAAATTCCGAAAGAGGTCATGGGGAAATTTTTTCCCCAAGTGCCTTCGGATTTGCTTTATATACGTTGATTTTAGAGTGAAAAAAATATTCCACCTTTTTTGAGAAAAATCAGAAAAAGATAACAATTTTTCTAAATTGACATTTTTAAATAATACAACTTTTCTGAATCCACATAAGTACATGATTCTTGCACAAACATTATTTATAATTTTATACAAAATCCTGAAAATATTTTAGAGTTCTATTTTTTCTAACCCGAAAAGGTAAAAACCTGTTGAAAATCGGTTAAAAAATTTCTTTTATCCCACGTATTTGGGCTATATGTATTTTTTCAATCAAATGATAAATACAAATTTGATTTAGAGATCCATTTCCCGACCCAGGGATCCACTAGAATTATGTTCTTCATCTAATATACTCCAGGATGGCGGTTCAAATTGAATTTCTGCTATATAAATGTTAAATTAATTTTTTTTAAGATATCTCTAACAGTTTAAAAGTTAAAGTCGTTTGGAATAATAAACTAATTAATATATTTAATTTCCGATAAATATTATGTCTTTTTTCATTTTTATACATCTGTGACTAACATTATTTAAAATCATTATATTACACATTTCAAATTATGTATTTTAATTAATTTGAAACTCCTCTAATAATAAATAAGTAGAACAAAAAAATAAATAAATAAATAAATAAATAAATAAATAAATAAATAAATAAATAAACAAATAAGAATGCTATATTCGGCTATGCCGAATTTTCAATATTCTACACCACAAATGCTACCACTCGCAAACGCATAAAATGTAAGAATATATTTCTTATGTTTAACAAAGAAACCTTAATTAAACATAAAATTAGTTATATTTTGGCTATAACTTTTTTTCTACAGAATCAATTTAGAAGATTTTTTGGGATAGTTATGAGGTATATTTTTTTTGATCCTATGGTAGTTAATTTTAATTAATTTTATTCTAAATTTCCGATTTCTAATTGATAATTTTACGAAAGTTCTTTACTTTAATTTAGTGGTTACCTCAGATATCGGTCTATTTCACTTAACATACAACACCGATTTTGTTGATTTGAAATAAGGAACTTTTCTGGATTATAATAAACACGCAGGACAAATTTCATTGAGGTCTTTTAATGGTTGCGGATGTGAGCGTACCAACAACAGACAGACGGACAAACAGACAGACGACCAGGCAGAGAGGCAGACAGACGGATGTACAGATAAAGAGACAGACAGAAGAATAAATAGACACAAATATATAAATATATATTATAGGTTATAAGATGATTCCTACTTAGCGTTATTCATGGTATGACAATGTTAATATACCCTTTTCACCACTTGCGGTAGTGGAGGGTTTAAAAATATAATCAATGAAAAAACTAAAACAAATATTAAATAAATATTGAAAGGAAACAAAAAAATAATAACAAATTACTGTTAAATTTTAAGTGACCTAATTCTTTTGAATTGTGGTCTTTATTCAATTGTTAATTAAAAAATCAAATATGCATGAACAGTTTTTTACTATTTTTACTACTGTTATTTATTTTCTGGTTTGCCAAAATCTGAGTTTCAATTTAATTTAATTATTTTCCTTTTTTGGGTTATTTAAATGTTTACATATAAAACAAATATATTTATGGCATTGTGTTTTTAATAAAAAAATTGTATTATTTTTAGTAGTTTTATGTAAATATTTATATAAATTTTAAACTTAATTTCTGTCGCTCTTACATGACACTGATTTTGTGAAAATACGTTAAGGATTTAATAAGAGCACGTTAAAATGTATCGCAATATTTGAAATCATTTGCATAGTCAATTTAACTATCTTTGTCTGGTTATCTAACCAGGTTACAATTTAAGTGAGAAATTTAGAGAGCATGATCTTTTCGTTCAAGGACGATGCCTTTTGAAATTGGTGACTTTCAGTCAAATATTTCAAGTTACTTTCATACTCATATTTTACAGAACTTTGCACAATTATATCTATTTGATAAAAATCTATTTTTTAAATTTGTTAATCTATTTGTTAAAAACAGGCCCACAAATTACAGTAACTCAACAAATGACGCCCTTCCAAATACATTTTGATGTTATAATAATATTGAATCCATTAAATACATATAACTCACTTCCCAAAATCACGTAAAATGGCATTTAATATCTTTTGATATATAAAATACTTAAATTAAGAATTTTTGTTAGATATCTTTTTTTATATCTTCTGAAATGGCCTATTGATATACCAATATTTGAAGAAATGTCCAGTAATAATTGATTGGAAAACATACTTAAAAAATTTTTGTAGGCGATCTAGTGGTAAAACGCACAAAAAATGGTAGGATTGACAAGGTGGGAAACAGATATCATGTATTATGCTGAACATATGTTAAAGACGGCACTAGTACGAGACCAGTAAGTATTAAGCATATTGCTCAATCTCGAACTTAGTTGTGCTATAACTGATGCCAAAGCATCGGAGCTCACAGATGAACGTGATGAAACCCAAAAACACAACTCCAGAATCACTATGGTGGACTGTTGATAAATAAGGGCAAGAGGAGGAAATGATTTAATCATCTTAACAAGTGAATCTTAAATTGTTATCGATTGCGAGATATGTCTTAAGGAAGTGAAGCTCGCACACTTCATTACCTTTCAGTCGCAGATGCACCACAGTTGTTCACACCACTTAAAATTGTAGAGGTCTTTAACGTGGCCAAGTAAATAAAAGTGATTGACACTAACGGAATGTCTATGCTGATTGCAAAAAACAGGGAGTTGAGTACCTAACTAAGATTTTTAATCTGTCAATCTGGAACCCGGTAGTACCCAAAGCCTGGAAAACGGATAGAATCATCTCTATTCAAAAACCTGTTAAAAAACCTCATTATTATTCCATGAATAAAATCGGTTCAGTAGAAAACAGTTAGAGATTTTTCGAAAATTCACACAAAAAGAGGATTTTGAAAATAAAGTCGTATCTTAAAGGTGAATTGTGGAACAAGAGTCGCCACAGGTTACATTTGCCAAAAATTAACAATTTTGAAATGTTTTAAATAATGAATTTACTCTGTTTTCTGCCAACAATTAGTTTTTTCTATAATTTAACACTATTTCGATTTCCAATATAAATTTCCTAGAAGGGCAGCTGATGAATTTTTCTGATTTTATCTTTCTAAATTTTAACGTTTTCCAAAATGTATATAAAATTTATCAATATGCCCTTACTTAATCCGAATTATCAAAATTTCATGAAGTTCTATGCTACAAATAGTCACACGCAGTTGTAAAATTCGCAATTTGCGACTGAAATCGCACCAACGGTAACATTGCTTTTATGGCTCATTAAGGTTTCTTTGTTATATTAAAAAAAACGTCAATATATTATATGCGTTTGTGAGTGTATACGTGGGCCTTTATGAACGAAATATAACGAATTTACTTTGTACGCTTTTGTGGATAAGGGTTTCAAAAATTTGGCATAGCCGTATGTAGTATTCATACTTGTTAAAAATATGAACTTATAATTTATTTTAGCCATTTGAAAAATGTTAAGACATTTTTTACCTAATATTTAATAAGATATTATCCACTATTTTTCCTCAAGGAATGGCAACACTGGTGTTATTTAATGTTATTATTAGTTCACACATTTGTATGTTGGAAGCTACATAGCATTAATATTTTATCTTGCTTTTATATATTTTATAATTATGCCCTTCAATTTTAACACATTTTTTTAACTCTTCATTTTCTCTATTATATTTTTAATAAAAAATTCTCATTTAATTATATTCTGTGTTTTTTATGTAAAACTCATTTTTAATACAACTGTTGCATGTGGAATCGCGTGAACATGCAGCTACTAAGTAAAAAATAATAAAAAAAAAACAAATTAGCTTTAGCTCAAAGGGTCTCAAAGAGATTTTTCATTATGGTTTTTTATTTTTTTCCTTTTTTAACTTTCATTCATAGTAATTTTTATGTTGGTTATATTCTGTTCTTTTAAGTCTGTTATGGAAAAAATATACATAAAAAATAATCTATTTTTAAAACAAAATTAATTTCACTTTCTGCTTGTGATATAAAAATGCAGACAAAATTAAATTTTTACAATTTTTCTATGATTAAATATGAATTTTTATAATGAATAATGAAATTTGTTTAATCTCTGTCATGATATTTATCTACAAGAAACATTTAATTAATCTTTAATAATACAAAATATCAGTATGAAAGTATGCTACATTCCTGCTGTACAAATATCCTTCAATAATTGCATTAAAATCCAGGTAAAAATGCTCGTATCTTCAATACCCTCCACCACAAATGCATGAAAAGTAAATACATTATGTTTCGTACATTAAATAAATACATTATGTAAATACATTATGTTTCGTCATATACTCACAAACGTACAAAACAACTTACCATTTTTTTTAAATACAACACAGGAACTCTTAATGAGTTATAAAATTCATTATATTTTTGGCAATAACTGTTTTCTATTGAACCGATTTTGACAATTTTTAAAATGATGATGATAATGTACATATAGCTTAATATTATGGGAAAATTGCGTTCTAAATAGTCGATTTCTAATTGAGAGTATAACGCAAATTCTATATCTTTTGTTATATTGAACCGATTTTGCTGATTTTAAACAGAAATCTTCCTAGGACTATAACAAATAACTAGACCAAATCTCATTAGAATCTGTTGATTATGTTGGATGAGATCATAGATATAAAAGAAATGACCAAGTTAATGTACCATCATTATAAATAATAGTAATACTATTTTAAATCCTTAATACCAAGAGAACTTAAATATAGAGGTTGCCTCAGTTATCTATATCTTTCTATTTTGCTGCTCTTATATAGAACATTTTTGAGAGCAATTACAAAGGTTAAGGCCATATTTCACTGATTGTTGTGGATGTATGATAGCCAAAAGCAGACAGATAGATTGACAGACTGACAGCCATGGGTAAATTCACGTAGATTTTTAATATATATATATATATATATATATATATATATATATATATATATATATATATATATATATATATATATATATATATATATATATATATATATATATATATATATATATATATATATATATATATATATATATATATATATATATATATATATATATATATATATATATATATATATATATATATATATATATATATTTTTATATATATGTATATATATAAAAATATAAAATCACTTAAATTTTAAATTTTACTTATTTGATTGAAATTGTTACAACAATTTACAAAAACATATTCTTAAAGTTTAATTTACTGGGGATACATTTTTCATAAACCCTTTCATTATCGAATTTACACTCACTTTCCTTGAAAAGGATGTTCGTCTTCGTTTAAAATCTACTACACATTATGACGCCTTTTTGTGCTGTTCAAATCTCTTTCTATGTTTTTCCACTGGCCTTAGCTTCAGGCAGTATGGAGTATTTGCTTCTCTTGGTACAGATACCTCATTATTGTTCTTATACCATTCAAGACCTTGCTTTCCATTACGACAGAATACCAAGTCAGACTAAAAAGAAGTGGAAACATTTCGAAGTTTTATGAATGGAAGCAGTATTTTTTGTAAACATTTCTTGATCTTTATTTTGATATTTATGAGCCCGTTGTAAAAATGATTTGCTTCTTTTGATGCTACTTTTAGGACCCAAACATTCCCTCAAGCATCAGCAACATACAATTTTTGACCAGGAAATTGCGAAACATGTGACAGATCAAACGTTTTTTCATCCATTATGCAGCAAAAATATTTTTTTAGAAAACTTGAAATTTCTGTGCTCTGTTTTTAGGACTTCAAATTTTTGAATCTTGTATGTTTTTAAACCTGCATTTGCTTTAACTATGTATCCAAGTTAAATACACGGTGGGTGCTTTCCCACCGTGTATTTAACTTTCGGAGTTACTTTGGAATGTTATGTCGATGTTATGTTATATATAACATGATTTTTACTCTTCACCACTAATTTCTGAATACTCTAGAACAAATTTAAGGCCAGGGACAAAGCTACACAAGTATACGATAATCGGTTTTATAGTTTTAAAAGCTCTTATCTATCATCATCATATAAATATATTTATCGATAACAGTTTAAAAGGAATAATTTCTGCAAGCGCATGTAACAGATTTATATTCTTCCAAGATTGATCCACAATCTTTTCTAATTCCGTTATTGTGTAGGGCTTTATTAGTTATTGTAAATGAATGAATTAATTATTAAATTTTGATTATATAAAATTTCAGTGACAAATTCAAGTCCTTTTGGCGTCAACAGTAATATATGTATATATATATTCCCATTAAATTTATTATACCCTCCACCACCACAAGTGGTGAAGATGGTTTATTTATTTTGTCCTTCCGTGTGTAAAGCTAAGAAGGAATTATCTCAGATCACATTATGTATAAATATTCTTGCATCAAATCAAAATCTGAGTCGACTATGATATGTCCGTCTGTCTGTCAGTAGTTGGCACGCTCACATCTACAAAAATTGATAGAGCTCAACGAAATTACCCAGACCACTAACTATTTAATATAGCTCTGAGAAGTTTCTTATTTAAAATCAGCAAAATTGGTTCAGTTTATTAAAAGATATAGACCGATATCTGAGGTGACCTTTAAATTTAAGCGAAGAAGTTTCGTAAAAGTGTTGATTATAGGTCGATAAATTAGAAGGGCATTTTAAATTAATATTAAATTTTAAAAACTTCTTTACAATTCCAAAAAAGGTTTTAAAATAGATAAAAGTTACAGCAAAAATATAACTAATCTTACGTCTCATTAAGTGTTCTGTGTTTTATTTAAGAGAAACTTTTTATATTGTATACATTTGAGAGAGTATGTGTGAGTGTGTGTACGAAACATAACGTATATGCTTCACTCAAATTTGTGGTGAAAAGTATTGAAGATTCGGCATGGCATTCTTAATTGTTATACCTTTTACCACTACAAATGTGTAACGCCAAAAAGGAATTATCTCAGACTCCATTAATTACATATATTTTCTTGCATCAAATTAAAATCTGAGTCGATTTAGATATGTTTGTCTTTTGAAAATTGGATTTAAATAAAATCAAAATTATAATATACAGTTATATATTTTTCAATATACAAAAACAAAAATCGGATCAATAGAAAAAAATATTTATGTTGATACAATAATAAATCCAAAGAAACTAAATTGTGTTGGGATCATTTTTTGACGTTGCTCTCATATTAGTTCCCTTTACGGAGTATAGTTTATAACTTATACATAATCTTGAACATATGTGGTAAATTTTATTAATATCTTTTTATACTTTATTATAGTGGTCTTATAAAGCCTCTTCACGGAAAACGGGTTTGAGCTTATAAATCTTAAACCTTAACTTATTAACCTCAACTGTATTAAAATTTGCAACAATGATTTTTTCTAACTGTTTTCAATATATTTTATTAATCTCACGAATATCGGTCCACATTTTGCTATAGGTCTCAATTACTTATCTAATTTTTTTTCATTAATATTATTTTTTTAATAAAATGGGACGTAAAAATCTGTAGCTTTTTTTTTAATATGTTCCATATTTCACTGTAGTTTTTACGGAGGCCTTTTCCGCAATCGTAGTTTTAGCTGATAAACGAATAAGTTTTTTGGTGTAAAATATTCAACTCATGTTAATTTTTGCACAATATTCGTAATGGAGGGTATCTAAGATTCGGTACAGCGAATATAGCATTATTGCTTATTTTATAATTAGCATATATTTTCATAACATACGAACATATCTGAAACCACAATATTGTGGTTTGAAAATTCATAAATTAAATTTAAATACATGAAAACAAATATTTGGTTTTTGCAGACGTATGAATGGAGAATATTTCTATACAAATTATTATTTAAGTGGTTAATTAGTAAATTAATTCAAATTAGTAAAGATTTTTTAAAAAAGCTATGAATACAAGAGTTTTGCTTTATTTTTGAATTCGGTAAAACGCCAAATAAGGAATCAACTAAAACCCGATTGAGAATACCCGGATGAATATTCCTATAAACGTATTTGTTATTATTACATTTTAGTTCTCATCCATTTTCTTCTCATTCTGTCTTTGGCACACAACCTTATTCAGGAGATCGAAATTTCTGTTTTTTATAAATAAATAAAAGTTTTTAATAACAATATTCCAATTTTACTGCAGCAAAATTTTATCGATAAACTGTACAGCGTTTACAGATGCCCAAAGGAACTTTTCTGTCCGATCAAGAAAAGATCCAATTTTTTCATGACGAAAGATGTTCCAATGGAGAAACTATATTCTTAATGAAAGGACAGCATAATGGTGATTGGAAACCTTCTAAGGAAAAAAACTAATAAGATGACAGATTAAGCTTATAAAAAATAAGAAACGCGTAAAGCAACTGAACTCTACACAAAGAACAAAATAATATTTCTGTGACTTCAAACACGTTGCCCATAGAAAAAAATAATTTAGACGGCGATATCTCACACTCATGTTATTGACATTTCAGATCATACGATATTTGGTTGTAAAAAATTATTTCGTCAGTGATAATTTCATCCTTTTTGCAGTATTTCTGTAGTTTGCAAATCTAAAATTTGGTTTGTTCCAACGGAAATGAGTATGAGAATTTATGACGCATTGGTGGAAGATGCTCTTTTCTCTTTTATGGACGAATATTGTATAATCCAACAATATTATACTGCACCTTTCAAAGTAGTTTAACGATCATAGCATCCGTTGGACTGATCGTTATACACTCCGGTATTAAACCCAATGGGGCAGTAAATTAAAAAACAAAAGAATAATAACTTAAACAGAGCTCAAACAGAGAAAATTGATTCCGATCTTCTTTAGTGAGATCAAAAGAACAGTTAAATTCTAAAATTAATTTAAGCAAAATGACATCAATTGAAATTTTTTGTTAACAATAATTAAAGTGAAGTTTTAATTGATTTAATATAAATATTATTTATGCACTTAATATTTTCTTCTTGAAGTGTTTCTAATTCTTAAAAAAATGTATGTGTGTTTATAGAAATATGCATCAGTGTTTACATTTGCATTCATTCGTCTGTCTTTTGGAAACATTCTCATGATTAAACTAAATATCGATGAAATTTGGAAAAATAGTTTGTTATTATCCTAAGCAGTTTTCTGTATAAGAAGTGAGATTGAAAAATTCTTAACACACGGTATTCATTAATCTTTTACACCATGTATTATTTGATTATTTTTTGTTAAATATTTCAGTTATTACTTTTATATCCTATAAAAAGTTAACCAAGTATTTAAAGGTCTGCCGTGAAACAGCTAAACAGTACTAGGAGAACTTATTGGTTGCTAGAAAATCTGATTCACGAAAAGCGAATTGTCCGCATGATCCTTTTATAGCCAAAGAATATAAAGAATTTTCAAAAAGACTCCCAAAACATCTGATAGGAAGCAGATCGGTTTCGTACCAAAAGCTTGAGCTATTTTTTGCAATTTCCTGGCCAAGTTTAAGAAACTTTCCAAAAATTCTGGGTATGATAAGCAATATGCAGTTTTAACTAACGAATCCAATATTTTTTTACAACGGGCTCTATAAGAACCGGAAAAGAACTTTTCTATTTTTTTCAATAAATGTAACTGGATTTAAACAAAATTTTAATTACAATATACAGTTATATATTTTTCATCACCGCACAAAAATCATCGAAATGGGATTAAGAGAGAAAAAAGTCGAATTAAGCATGCTCGTCCGTCCGGTTGGCTGTCCATGTAAAGCTTGTTCGCAAAGTACAGGTTGCAGTTTTTAAGATATCTTAATGAAATTTGGCATGTACTAGTATTTTTGGCCAAAGACAATATCTATTGAAATAGGTAATAATCGGTCCATAACTACATATAGGTCCGATAAAAATGTCCTCTCGGAATGGAGTTTAGTTCATAAAATTTATATTTATGAATTTTACGATTTAATCTTAATTATGCGAAAAGAAATCTTATTATGTTCTAAAACTATGTACCAAGTTATGCGAGGTTCGGGCCCTATTTCCCATAAATGCCATACAACCACCCTTCCAAATATAATTTTGAAACTTAAAAATCGGACATATACTGGGGTATTGTAAAAATTATTGGTAAAATTAAGATAAATATAAACCAAAACCACTGCGCGAAATTATTCGAGTGTCGGTCCGTTATTGGCATCATAATGATCTATTGTACACATGAGCATAAATAAGAAAAGAAATAAGAAAATCAAATTATACGAGAACCGTTCATTAATTTTTGTTAGCACTCATTAAAAGGGCTTGACCGACTATAACATTTTAACTAGTATATTTTATTATTCTTTTCATAATATAACATTATTATTTTTTTTGTAAATTACAGTTAATAATAATTTCGATTACATAAAAAATAAAATTGTTAGTTCATTGGTTTCATTTTTATTAACATATATGTATGTTAAGAATATTTCGATCTTAATCCTTATTTGTGCGGAATTTCAATGGCGTGGGCATATCTTCAATAGTTTCATTAGCTTTTCCGTGATGTCACTTTATATAAGATCTAGTCAAATAGCATAATATACATTTTTTGCATTTTGCTTTTACTCCAAAATAAAAGTATCTGACAGATTAAAAAATTATTTAGAATTTATATATGTCACACTGATGTTTGTAAAGTGCAACCTTAAGTATATATTTCAGAATCATTTTCTGAGTGGATTTAACGATGTCTGTCTGTTCGTCTGCCCGTCCGTCCATCTGTCTTGCTGGGTGTCCATGTAAATGCTGTGAAAGGTCTACAGGTCGCAATTTGGAGATATCTCAACAAATCATTATTAAAATTGACTATGTTCGGTCCAATATTTCAGAAACTTCCATACAAATATTCCTCCCAGAATAGGTTTTAAGGTTATAAAAGTTCTAAATACAAAGTGATTTCAACAAAATTTGGCATAAGTAAATCTTATAATATTTTATAGTGCTGTGCCAAAATATGCGAATGTCGGCCCATTTCTTTCATATCTTCTTCCAGATATCACTTATAAAGGCATATATCTCAAATATATGCCTTTATAAGTGTAATAATAACTGAATAAGTAAATAAAAATGTAAAGTTTCTGTACAAAATTATAGATGGGTTGGTCCATAATTTTTTCTAGCTCTCATATCAATATTTATCAAAATTCATTTTAAAACTCATAAATTTCACAGAAATGCTACTGTCACAATAATATACGGCACAGTAAAGAATAAATTATAAAATTACTGCTATTTATAACCAACGTTTTGATATAGGGTTTTACATAGTCGGGCTTCATCGACTATAACATCCTTTCTTGTTTTCTTACTTACTTTTGAAAACAAAAAGTTTTGCTTTAAAATTTTAAATTGAGATTAAACCCTAAATACAGATTAAACCTTAACCTTATTTTAAAAATTAGAATTAAGAATTACTTACTATTAAAAAATAGCATTATTATTACAACTTATTAAAAGACATTTAAACAGTTACTAATTATACATAGAAATGCTAAAATATGCTAAACATTATTGTAACAGTTTTAATGAAAAAAGTTCAACTTTATGTTCTCCCTTGTCTTACACATTTAAATTTCGTTTAACAATATAATTATTGTTTAATTTTTTTCTTGCTGACATTAAGCTTCCTTTGCATTTATTTTTCCGAGTTTTTCATTTCTCTTCTAAAATGTTTTTTGTACTCTTTATTTTTATTCTGTAACTTTTTAAGTTTCTTTCTTGTAATTACAAAAATGTGGAAGTACACTGGCCGTTAATAGTAAAGGGCCTTAATTGAAGTTGTTTTTCTTAGCAAAGAAAGTTAGAATGTCCCTATTTAGTGATTACTTTGATTTTAATGTACCTCTTAGACTGTCAAACATTTGATAAATGATCATTGATTTATTTACCTTAGACGCTTAGTATAACTTTGAAACAATTGAATATCTATTAATGAAATTTAACAGTGATATATTTAAAGTGTTTTTGGAGTGTTTCAGAAACCATTTCTTTCAAGCTCCTCGCTGGGCAGTACCTGTGAAAATGGTCATACTCTTCTAAAAAATAATATTTGACCTTCAATAAATTCTATGAGAATTAAATAATAATTAGGAAATTCGAATATAATATGGACAAAGCTGTCTTTAATATAGTACTCTAAAATGATCCTCACTTTTCCATTCCAAAAAACCCAAAATTAAAATCGGGAGTGAACTTATTAAAGAAATTTACTTTCTTCAGTAAATTGCTTGCCCTTTCGCTATAAAAGGTTTGTCTGATTACATATCCCTCGATTGGATAGCTAATAAATGTGGCTCTATGATTATGGAATCCTTTTGCCGATTTTATCTGATGTATTTTTTTCCTCATCAAAAAGCTAAGGAAAATTATTTGAAAAGAAATTTCGATAGACTTGGAGGTTATTGTCCTCGATAGAGAGAAAGTTGATATCCCGATGAAAATAATTGTCTCTAAAGTGAAAATTTCTATTTTAAAATAATATATATTCTTATTGATATTTATTTTTTTAGAATTTTGTATAGAATCCAGACAATATTTTAGATTTTTTTGGATCGGAATAGAGCCCACCAAGATAAAAAAGTACACTAAAAAAACAAATATGGATATAAATTTAACTTTGTTCTAAATATCTCTTAAAATAGAGGAGATATCTCACATATGTAAGTCTACTTTTTGCAGATATTTATAAGGGTTATACCAAGAAACTAGTAATATGTCCACCTCCAAAACAGCTCAAGAATGTTCATGCGAAATTTTATTTAAAATATTCAATAGTTCCAAAGTTATAAAATATTTCTCAAAATGGCTTTGGAACGGTAGATGTTAATTGGCCCTTCAAACCATTCGCCTGTTCACTCCCTGTATAAACATATAATAAAAATACAAACAAATTGCAACAAATAAATAATGTTGCTATTTGTTGCCACATAAAACGACTAAATAAATGAAAGAAATAAAATAACTAATGAGAAATGTTTTATAAAAATCAGCTAAAGAAATGTATTGCATGGGATGAAGTCAGCATGAAAATGCTATTTTAATTGTCACAAAGTATTAAGAAAACCATAGAGTTGATTAAGACAAAGTGTTTGTATAATGAGTCAGTAGAGCGTTAATATATAGAAATAAAGGAATATAAATCCTTTGAAAATGCTATAAAGCTCTTTATAGTTTTAGAAATATAGTATCAAAGAACTAATAAAAAATGTCGCAAATATATCTTTATATTCGGAGATAAAACTAAATTAATAATTAAAGAACTTAATAAGATTTTGTTTTGAATGGACTTTAATATTTTAAAAACTATGACTACAGACTAATTGTAAATGATATTCTTTAATGTTCATTATATAGTTATGGAGCCGTGTTACCTTTGATGCGACTTTTTCAACTGCGTGTGGTTTTTTGCGTACTTTATCAAATTTTCCCTCCATGATATTTATTAACTTGTATTAACAAAGGTTATATCAATAAGGATATATAAGCTATGAAAGCAAAAAATTAAAAACTTAGAACGATAGAATCATATAAATTCATTTACGGTACTTTTGCGAAATAAATAATGGAAATCGAAATAACGTTAAATTAAAAAAGAAGAAAAAATTAAGAATGCTTTTTGTAGCGATTATTGTACCTAAAAGTGGTCCAATATTTTCCTGATCATACTTAGTGCAAAAAGGTATTATTGGTATAAGTAATTTCTGTTTACACATTTTCACCATAATTAAAAAAAAACTTTATTTTAATGATTTTCTAATACTGTAAAATTTATATTTAACGTTTGACATCTGTAAAATTTTTCTATAATTTAAATTCTAAAACAGTTGTTTAGATTTTTAAATTTAATACACAAGTTTTTTAATTTTCTTGAATTTTTTCTCATTTGTTATTGAAACTGAAAACAATTTTGTAATACATTTGAAAAAACGTATGAAACTAATACATAAATTTGTCTAGTTATAAATTAAAATTTTAGTAAAATGTAAGAAGATACTTATTATGAAACTGGTTGAGTATGAGTTATATAAATCTTTTATATTAAGTATACGCTCAAACAATTATTTATGTAAAATTTCCTCGGTCAAGTAACTTTTTTCTAATTAACTATTTTCCTGCCCAATTGAATCGATATTTCTGAGCCTAAAATCAGTTATGTACAAGTCGAGGAACATATACAGCATTGCTTGCTTTCCCAATAAGCTTTCATTGTCTTATACATGTATTATTTCATAATGTATGTCTATTATCTAAAAATTAAAATTTAAATTAATTTCTATTTTCTTGGAAATTTTAACACAACTAAAATAAAACGAACTTAAAAATTTCAGATTTTTAATTAAGTTCAGATTTTAAGACGATGCCAACATCTGTTCCAACGAAGCTTATACAATTATGTGCAAAAGGAGCATTGAGTTGGAAAGAAGCAATAGATATCATATGAAATGTCAACACTTGCTTAAGTTTCGAACAGCTAACTTTTAAATTCTTGTTTTAATATTTTTATTAATTCAATTAAGGAGAATATATAAGACATTGAAATCTTACTCGGAAAAAATTGCTTAGGTTTCCAACAATACTTTATATAACAAGCAGCCACGTAGCTGTAACCTTGTGGGAAAATGTTTTATAAAATGTCATATGGATGTAAATAATTCTTAGTTTACAGTTAATTGTAATTATTTGTTTTTATACTAATTAAAATAGAAATGGTGTAGGAATGTTGATAAGATGCAAATTTTTACTAGCTTATATATACTGGATGCAAATTTATCTTAAAATAATTTGAGATAAATGCCAAATTTATTCTACAAATTATCCATAACTTTAGATCGCAGTAGTGAAGGGGATGTAGCTCAGTGGTAGAGCATTCGCTTTGCATGTGAAAGGCCCCGGGTTCAATCCCCGGCATCTCCAATTTAAATTTATTATTATTTGCAGTTAAATAATCAAGAAAATTAACTAAATAATTAAAGGCTTTAAATAATTTATATATTAAAACTTTCGTGTGTAGGGTGTACTCCCCCATGTTCTATCACAAAATTATTAATTCTATAATACATTATATTATTACTGCTTCATCCATGTTCCAAATTTCTTTTAATTTCTTATAACAGTTTTAGAGATATGTTATATTAATATTATTTGTATTCTGGTATACTCCCCTGCTATCTGAAAAATCTAAAATATAATTCATTATGTTGTGAGGCTTTACCTATGTCCCAATTTTTTCCGTATTTTCTCTAACAGTTTCAAAGATATACCAAATTTAAATTTCGTTTGTAGGGAGTACATCACACTACGTACTAATTTCAAGTTATCTCAGATATCGTCTATAGCATTTCATTACACTTAACCAATTTCCCGATTTCAATCGGAAATTATCTACGACGATAACATTTATTTAGGTCTTATTTTGTTGAGGTGGATATTACCTTGATAACAGATAGACAGGCGGACAGTCAAACTTAGAGAACAACATCGCCAAATCGATTTATATTTGATTTGTCGCAAGAAAATATATACAAACGAAATTACAATTATTACGAAATTACATACCCTCTTCGGCATAAACCTAATATGACTTAGAAATGCACCGAGAGGCATAACTCCTGAAGAGTATTTTTCGAAGTTCCAATTTTATATCCACATATGGATGCAACCGCTTCCACAAAACCAGGCGGAATAACTATCGATAATCTAGTAGGAATTTTACCTTTGTCAAAAAGCAAGCGTTAAAAAAGGCAAAAATTTAGGGCAAAATCAGTTAGGTTTATGGTTATGTTACATCAGTGGAGAAAGTACACCTCAAAGAGCACTACTTCTGTGTATTTCTCTTAAGGTTAAAAACTGGGGAAGGATTTGTAAAAAGTAAGTGAAAATTGAATGTTAAACCAATCTCTTTATCAGAAACTGAAATGGAAATAACGCATTGTGGAAGGAATAATACAAGTTCATTTGTAGGACATGATAGTAGAAGTGTGAGTGAGTTTAAGTTTTGAGTTAGGACTATTTAAACCGATTTTAAAGATTTTCATATGCGTGATTACTACTGGTGAAGGCTGAAGAAAAAAGTCGAAAATATGAAAATTTATAAAACAGGTCATACCTTAAGAATCTGGATCGTTAAAAAACCGACGTGTCCAACTTTAGGAAAAGTTCAAACAGCTATCACTGCGTGAGCACTATCTGTATTGAAATGTAATTAGGCTTTTACATATGTCACTGTTTTTATGGCGGACATCAGTTTAGAAAAAATGCTACATAAAAAAATCTGGGCTCTGAGGAGAACACTAACAATATTTTTCATCCAACATATTGAAACGCAGTTGTGATATGAAACTGCCATCACGGAATATTGGTCAGCAATGCACATAATTAGATTCCTAAAAGAAAACTCACAAACAGTTGTGAATCTTGATAGAATATCTTCCAAATGCAGAACATTAATTACGAAATTTTATTAAGATTTTATTATCCGAAAAAACAGTAATATGAAAAGAATTAGAGAACATTAAATATTTGACGAATTTAGATTTTTCAAAATTTTTCACTTTGCCCAAAAATACAGTTTTCAATGAAAAATGACAAAAAAAAAATGTACTAATCTTTTTTCAATTTTTTTTCTCAGTTTAAGATTATTTGCCCAATAACTAATCATAAGCTTTGTAATGTCCTTTCCCGCACTTTCATTCTGCCATGACTGTAGTTTTTGAAAGAATATAAAATAATCTCAAACTTTTGTTATTGGTAGCAATTTATTGCTACTTAACTACACAAAAAAAGCTTATTTCATTTCTTCGAATTTATTTTCAGTTTGTTTTGTATTTTTCCCATTGTTTTCTTTTGTATTCTAATTTTTGTCTATTTGTCCATAGATAACTAAAGAATAATGAAGTTTTTGTTCAAATGGCATTTTTCTATTAAATTGACATTTCAATATACAGTTTAGAAAAAGTTGAGTTTTGTTTATTTTGTTAAGATTGCAAACTTTTCTGAGCATCTTGTTATTATTTCTTCAGTTTTTCTCATAAACTATGAATGACCTAAATTTTCGAAACAAAAATAAAATGCTTATCTTTATTAGGGTGTTCCAAGTTCCATAGAGAGTGTATAAATATTTTGCAAATAAAATAAATTAGATTTTAGCAGAACTTGAACTGAACTGTGTCTTTAACTTTCATCTTTGATTTATGTTTTGTGAAATCATCCTTTAACAGCCAGAAGTCACCAATGTGCATCTTTCATTTAGTGTAAGGTTTAACAACACGCAGAGAAAAAGTATGTTTGCGGTAAACATAACATAATATTGTTATTAGATATTGTTGCCGTAACTAAAAAATTTGTTTTTTCGCATTGTGATTTTACATAAAAAAGTAATTGTTATCGCCACTAAATATATTGTTATCGCCAATAAAAAATATTGTTAGTTCAATAAACAATATTCTAATTTGTTGATTTATATCTGAAAGTTTTACGTAAATTTTTCGCTGGAACTAAGAGGTTTCCTCAAATATTGGTCTATACCTTCTGATATACTAAACTGATTTTGCGGATTTTAAATAAGAAGCTTGTAAGGACCATAAGAAATACTCAGGCCAAAGTATATTGATCTCTGTCGATTTTTGTATCAACAGAGGGACAAGCAAACAGACAGATAGACAGACAGACAGACAGACCGACAGGCAGACAGAAAGAAAGATAAACATACATACATACATACATACATACACACATACATACATACATACATGCATACATGCATACATACATGCATACATACAGAGGGACAAAAAGACAGGCAAGCAGACAGATGGACATACCTAAATCGACTCAGATTTTGATTCGATTAGAAAATATATATTCATTATGGAATCAAAAATGATTCTTTCCTAGCGTCACACATGGAATTACATATTTAATATAACCTTAAACTAACACCAAACACATTTCACAGATGCACCCTATTTTCAACACTCACACTCATACACAATACTTTTATTCCCACTCCACTGTTCAATATAGAGTTGTTTCACTTGGAAAGTCAAAATATTTATATTTTCCATTCAACTATTGTTTTGTAAACAATATTTTAGAATGCAAAATTTTGTTTTCATTTGAACTACAATTCAATGGAGAATGTAAATATTCAAATTTACAATAACAAAAACTTTGATTTTTATGGATGATTTTATTTCTAGATATTTTCTTTTCGAAGTGAAAACAATGTTGTTTGTTTTGTACTTTATAATGTAAGTTTAAAAGGAAAAATTTTAAATTGGGTCAAAATGTAGATTTTGTAATTTTTAAATGATTGTTTTTACATATTCGGTAATTAATATTTGCTTTGTTTTGTGGTGGGGGAACTGTACTTCTTCCAGCGATCCTATAGGAATTTTTTATGGCCTCTATTAATCTAGGGAATATTTGGATCATTATGTGAAATTTCAGCAAAATCCGTCCGGTAGTTTATCTGTCTAGAAGTAGTAGTAGAGGAATAATGTTACTTATCTTATTTCCTTCTTATAAATAGTGCGTTGTGTAACATACGAGATTTTGTAAAGAATGCAATTTTTGTAAGCTTCTTCACCTGTCAGAATTAGTTAAATTTGGCAAAGTTATTTAAATAATACATTTTACTTACTCTATATTTATAGTACTGGATTTAAACTTTAAAATTATATGTTATTTAATGTTCTTTGTTTGTGGTTTAAATAAAATACTACAACAAAAAAATTATACCCTCCACTACCACAAGTGTTATCCCATGTATTACACAAATGAAAAATCATCCATGACCCCGTAAAGTATATATATTCTTGCATTACAACAAAACCTAAGTTAATCTACTCTGTCCGTCTGTGTTTCAGTTGTTAAAGAAACATGTTTGTGCTGAGAACATTATTCCACCTAGTTTGATATATAAAGTCATTTCCCCGCATGAAGCTGTTCCGCAAGTTGTTTATCTAACTATCTTGGATATATTTTATTAGTTGGAATAATCAATGTCCATAGTTTGTTATATCTCCCATGTAACCATTTCTTTCTGAAAACAGTTCTAGGCTTATAAAAATCTAAAATGTAGACAAATTCCATTGAAAAATTTTTCACACGTTTAATCTAAATGTTTTCTATATATGAATATCAATTTAACTGCGATATTTTAGATGGTCTTTTTCCGGAATCTGAGTTTACATGCTGATGAAATTATAATAATTTTTTTAAAACATATTGGACTTAGCTACTTTGGTGTGATGCAAGAAAATATATAATTTTTAGGTTTTGAGTGATGCCATTTTGGAATGGCAAACTTAATATTTTCCTTTTCTTCACTTGTATATTATAAAAAATTTTCAAAATATCTACTAATTCTTGCCATTAATGATTTTCACATATAATAAGAATTTGTATTCTTTTCCACCCAAATCAAAAAATCAGATTGTTAGATATTTGTCTTTCATGTGGAATGAAAACTTTTTAAATTGCACATTTTTATTTAAAGTTAATTACTGTTTAACAAAGTAATCATCATACAAAGAAACTTTTTCCTGTAGATTAAAATGCAATTAATTTTGTGAAGATTAACAAAAATTTTATTTATATTTTGTTTTGTAATTTTAATTAAATTTTAAAACAATTAATTCACTCAAGAGTGTTTTTAATAATTAAAACTATTTGCCAACAGATTAATAAATAGTAGTTGAAAGCAATTTATCATAGAAAAACTATTTCAGTATACATTAGGGTGATCAATACTTCGATATTTTTTGAAAACCGGTTATGCGAAAAATTGCAACTTTATATAAACCAGTTTCTGTTTCGGTTTACCTCCAAATTGGACAGGTTCTTTGTTATCGTTCTAAGCAGTTTGGATTTGGAAAAAAAATTATGGACAGATATCTGATAACAACTTCAAATTTAAGAAAAATTATTTTTTCCATTTTGCAAAAGCTATAGATTAGATTAATATAAAAATTAACTATGATAAATAAATATATAATATGATATAAATCTACATATATTCTATTACATAATCAAAATTTATAAGCAGAAGAAAGTTATAAACAAATATGTATACATTTTTATACCCTACATGGGGAATTTCGCGTTTGTGCTGATGTGCTACACCCACCTTTAAGCATGCCATTCAACTCTAAATCCCTTTCTGAATCGACTTAATGATGTTCGTCCGTTCGTCTGTC